>KZ510775.1:0-16873 GCA_002844005.1 Limosa lapponica baueri | reverse complement strand
CTGAGAAAGAAATCTTGGCAGCATATGAAGGAGTTAGAGCTGCTTCAGAGGTAATTGGTACTGAAGTACAGCTCCTCCTGGTGCCTCGATTACCAGTGCTGGGCTGGATGTTCAAGGGTAAAATTCCTTCTACTCATCGTGCCACCGATGCTACCTGGAGTAAGTGGGTTGCCTTAATCACACAGCGAGCTCGAATAGGAAACCCATATTGCCCAGGAATTGTAGAAGTGATCACAAACTGGCCCAAAGGCAAAGATTCCAGAATGCCGCCAGGGAGGTGGTGACTCGTGCTGAGGAAGCCCCACCGTATAATGAACTCTCAGACAATGAGAAACAGTATGCTCTGTTCATTGATGGATCTTGTTGTATTCTAGGGAAACATTGAAGGTGGAATGCGGCTGTATGGAGTCCTACATGACGAGTCGCAGAAGCTACTGAAAGCGAAGGTGAATCAAGTCAATTTGCAGAGGTAAAAGCCATCCAGCTGGCCCTAGACATTGCTGAAGGAGAAAAGTGGCCACTACTCTCTCTCTGTACTGACTCATGGATGGTGGCAAATGCTCTGTGGGGATGGTTAAAACAATGGAAGCAGAGCAACTGGCAGCGCAAGGGTAAACACATCTGGGCTGCTGAATTATGGCAAGATATTGCTGACTGGCTACGGAAACTAGTCGTGAAAGTATACCATGTAGATGCCCACCTACCCATGAATCAGGCCACTGAGGAACATCTAAACAATCAGCAGGTGGACCAAGCTGCTAAGATTTTCCAGACAGATTTGGACTGGGAACACTCCCTCAAACTCGCCAGGGTAAGCGCTATGTGCTTACAGTGGAGGAAGGAAGCACCGGATGGTTGGAAACCTATGCCGTGCCCCATGCCACTGCCCGGAATACCATCCTGGGCCTTGAAAAGCAAGTCTTGTTGCAACATGGTACTCCAGAAAGAATTGAGTCAGACTCATTTCAAAATCGGTCTTATGAGTAACTGGACAAAAGAACATGGCATTGAGTGGGTATATCATATCCCCTGTCATGCACCAGCTTCTGGGAAAACTGACTGTTAAAAACTACCCTGAAAGCAGTGGGTGCTGGATCCTTTAAAAATTGGGACAAGCATTTAGCACAAGCTACGTGGATAGTTAACACCAGGGGATCCCTCAGTCGAGCTGGTCCTGTTCAGTCAGACCTTTTACATACTGTAGAAGGGGATAAAGTCCCTGTGGTGCATGAAAGAAGTATGTTGGGGAAAACTGTTTGGGTTTTTCCTGCCTCAGGCAAAGGCAAACCCATTTCTGGGACTGTTTTTTCTCAAGGACCTGGACGTGCTTGGTGAGTGATGCTGAAGAATGGAGACCTTCAATGACAAGGTGACGTGCTGAGTGCATGAGGGAAAGGCTGTGGATGTTGTTTACCTGGACTATAGTAAAGCCTTTGACACCGTTTCCCACAGCATTCTCCTGGAGAAACTGGCTGCTTGTGGCTTGGATGGGTATACTCTTCGCTGAGTAAATAACTGGCTGGATGGCCGGGCACAATGAGTTGTGATGAATCCAGTTGACGGCCGGTCATGAGTGGTGTTCCCCAGGGCCAGTTCTGTTTAATATCTTTATCAATGGTCTGGATGAGGGGATCGAGTGCACCCTCAGTATGTTTGCAGACAACACCAAGTTAGGTGGGATTGTTGACCTGCTGGAGGGTAGAAAGGCATTGCAGAGGACACTGGACAGGCTGGATCAATATGAGATTCAACAAGGCGAAGTGCTGGATCCTGCACTTGGGTCACAACAACCCCATGCAATGCTGTAGGCTTGGGGAAGAGTAGCTGGAAAGCTGCCCGGGTGGAAAAGGACCTGGGGGTGTTGGTTGACAGCCGGCTGAATGTGAGCTGGCACTGTGCCCAGGTGGCCAAGAAGGCCAACAGCATCCTGGCCTGTATCAGGAATAGTGTGGTGAGTAGGACTAGGGAAGTGATTGTCCCTTTGTTCTCAGCACTGGTGAGACCGCACCCCACTTTGTTCAGTTTGTGGCCCCTCACTACAAGAAAGACATTGAGGTGCTGGAGCGTGTCCAAAGAAGAGCAACAAAGCTGGTGAAGGGTCTAGAGAACCAGTCTTATGAGGAGCGGCTGAGGGAACTGGGATTGTTTAGCCTAGAGAAAAGGAAGCTGAGGGGAGACCTTCTCACTCTCTACAACTACCTGAAAGGAGGTTGTAGAGAGGTGGGGGTCGGTCTCTTTTCCCAAGTAACAGGCGATAGGACAAGAGGAAATGGCCTCAAGTTGTGCCAGGGGAGGTTTAGGTTGGCTATTAGGAAAAAATTTCTTCACCGAAAGGGTTGTCAGGCATTGGAACCAGCTGCCCAGGGAAGTGGTTAAGTCACCATCCCTGGAGGTATTTAAGAGACATGTAGATGTGGCACCTGGGGATGTGGTTTAGTGGTGGAGCTGGCAGTGTTAGGTTAACAGTTGGACTCAATGATCTTAAGGGACTTTTCCAACCTAAATGATTCTATGATTCTATGGCAGTTGGGGAAAAACAAGTATTTACTTTACAAACTTTACAATCAGTGCAGTACTTTCCATGTCATTACATCTGCTATGGGAGGAGGGTCAGAGAAGATGACAAGAACATTTCCAAGAGAATAAAAAGCAACTTGCTTTATAAGGGACCATATATTAAAATAAATGGGCTATGTAGCATCCTAATTACGTCGATGGGACAGTACAGGTTCTCCTTTTTTGGGTACTTGTTTCACCACAACAAGGATACAGCAAGAAACAAGGATGAGAAAACACCAAGGTGAACAACATACTGTTAGAATGCAACAGTTACTAAGATATTAACCAGGATTTTTTCCTCGTTAAATTGCCTCCCTACTTTCTGCCTTCAAGAACAACAAATGGAGGCACAAAAAAAGGGTAAAATCAATTATTAATCAACAAGAGGTTATAGATCCTCATTCCCATAGGACCCTGCTTTACGATCTTAACTGCAATATTGAGTAAATCTATATATTAAGCTTCACACAGCTGTGCTAAAAATTTCAGAAATTAACACTTCACTGAAAGCCTTACAGTTTGCTATGGTTCTGAGACAATTAACCTAGAGACCTTTCAGCACCTTGAAATTAGCTACCTTTGCAGCACATTTTATTACATATTGTTATATTCAGTTAATGCTACCAGCAAAAGACAGAATTAACTGATAATCTTTAGATGCTTTATACCATTCTGGGGAAGCAAAGTGGCTGTAAAACTAGCTTAAATAGTGAGTTGTACGTGGCTTATCATTGATTTGCAACTCCAGATTATTCAAAGACAAGGCAGAGCAGAGAATCTGATTCCAGATTTACAAGGGGTGTCTACTACACCCGATAGCATGTCTCCTTCTCTTTCCCTTATTATAACCTAAACAGAAAGAGACTATAATGTTGATTTCCCTTCATGTCCCCCTCTTTCTGCATTTGTGTTGTTGAATTCAAATGACCTATTCCAGATCACCTTTACAGCACAGGATATACATTGTGGAGAGAACAGCACAGGGTAAGAGAAAAAAGAGAAGGATCACATGTTGCTTCCACGTGCACTGGCTTCTTCAGGGGAGGGCATGAACATAAAACCACGCCTCAGTTTTTTCAGTAAGTCTCGCATAGGCAGAACAAAACAACATAAATGCACTTCTAAGTATCACTGTAAAAAATCCCTGTAAGTAATCTTGCCAGTCTACAGGAAAGACACGGATAATTATTTTTTTTTTAATACTTGCAATGCATTTGTATGCTACAGCGGTGGGAGCTATGAAAGCAGAAAACAGCACAGTATAGTCTGGAGAAAAAACAGAACAGGATGGGGTAGGAAACTAGAGCTGAAATTGGCTGGTATATGCCAGTGTGCTACAGTGAATCACAGAACTGTAGGGGTTGGAAGGGACCTTCGGAGATCATCTAGTCCAACGCCCCTGCCAAAGCAGGGTCACCTAGAGCAGGCTGGACAGGAATGCATCCAGGCAGGTTTTGAATATCTCCAGAGAAGGAGACTCCACAACCTCCCTGGGCAGCCTGTTCCAGTGCTCTGGCACCCTCAAAGTAAAGAAGTTTTTCCGCATGTTCAGATGGAACTTCCTGTGTTCCAGCTTGTGTCCGTTGCCCCTTGTCCTGTCACCAGGCAGCACTGAGAAGAGCCTGACCCCATCCTCTTGACACCTGCCCTTTAGATATTTATAAGCGTTGATAAGATCGCCTCTCAGTCTTCTCTTCTCCAGGCTAAACAGACCCAGGCCTCTCAGCTTTTACTCATAAGAGACGTGCTCCAGTCCCTTGATCATCTTTGTAGCCCTCTGCTGGACTCCTTCCAGTAGTCCCCTGTCCTTCTTGAAGTGGGTTCCCCACGCCCAGAACTGGACACAGTACTCCAGACATGGCCTCACCAGGGCAGAGTAGAGGGGGAGGATGACCTCCCTTGACCTGCTGGTCGCACTCTTTATAATGCACCCCAGGAGACCATTTGCCTTCTTGGCCACAAGGGCACATTGCTGGCTCATGGTCAACTTGTTGTCCACCAGGACTCCAGGGTCTCTTGACCTTGTGAAATAACAGAATAGTGTTTTGGAACATTCCTCAGAGGCAACGCGAGACAAAGAAGATATACAGAGGGACCAGGAGTTTTTGAAACTCACATGCTGATTCTGGATTTCCATGTCAGTCACTGATTTAACTTTACTAGGATTTCCCATCCCAGCAGGCTCAGCCATTTATATAGCATGGATATATCAAAACAGAAAAACACTACTGGACTTTTAAAACAAAAACCACTGCTGCTTGGACTTCACTGACTGCAGACCAAGGTTGAAGGGAGTGCTGGAAGGAAAAAGGGAAGAGGGGAAGCAGAGGGGAATCAAGGGAACATCTGACCACTGGATGTTTATGTTGGTGGCTGCAGAACCTTAAACTCTTGCTCAATATATTTCTGGGTTGGATGTTTCACATTGACATATTGTTGAATTTTTGTGACTATATTTTCTGAAAGCTGTCAGGGAATTCCCTCTTCCCTCCAATGTTTTCTTTCTTTTATGTGCAAAAGCAGTGCTTGCAAGCAGATAATCACTAAAATAATCAGCATTGTTTGTGAGCTACATTTGTAACATTGATTGCATTAAGCTTATCTAAATTAGTCTTAGTACAGTCCCGTCCTTCCACTTGCCTTCAACTATGCATTTCCACATCCTCTCTTGCACTGCATTGGCACTTATCTAATCTTCTGGGGAGCTGGCTTGAAAAGATAACCTGGCTGAAAACTGAGCTAACTGAAAAAAATTTGAACAGTATCTGACAGTTCCCCAAAACTGACTTCACACTGGGGTTAAAACAAATGCTAGTGCTGGCTCAAAGGAAGCAGCAGAAACACCTGTCAAGGAAAACGGGCAGTACCTTGCAATACTTAATTAGACAGGTTCACACTGGAGTGGAATCGTCCTCAATTCAAAATTGCTGAGAAAGCAACTCACAAACAGGGGAAAAGGCAGCTCCAGAGCTATTCCCTCACTTTTTCCTGATCAGCAGTGAAACACATCACTCATGAGCAGCTTTAGGATTACCAAAGAGACGTAACAAAGGACTGGTACTACCTATTTTTGGCCACAAACAAGTCAGTAGTTCCAAACAGGACAGTCACAGATACTCTGTTCCTCCTCCAAAAAGACCTTCCTAATGCCTCTTCCATAATTTTCATTGGTGGGAAACATGTTTTAAACTACTAAAAGTCTTCACTACTTTAGTTGAAGTCACAGCCCTTATAGATTCTGTGTCATGGTGATGTCTTTCATACTTCACTCTTACTGCTATGCTTCTACCCTTGTGCCCTGCAAGCTTAGTAACTGTAGTTCCTACTCAAGAAGCAGAAAACTGAATAAAAGTTAGCTCTTAAGTTGTTTTCAACTAATGCGCTCAGTGTTGGTTTCAACAGCTATGTCTGCTTTTTAAAATGAAAGAACCTGGTATTTTTCAGTAAAATATTCTCTAATTCTAATTCAATTAAATTATATTTTATATACACTCAGATGTAAAAACACACTAACCTTCTCTCCTGATTCTTTCTGAAATTCAGTCGCTTTGATATCTAAATCTAAAAGAGTAAACAAATATTTCAGTCATACTATCACTGAATTTCACTTCTGAAAGTTCTCATCTCTAATAAAATGGTCTCAATTCCCGATTAAGACTTAAGTTTCAAACATTCTTAAAAACGACTATATTCATGTTCCCTAAGTGGAACTGACAATAAATTTTCTAGTGAGGCTCTGTTAGTCACCAGATCATATTCCAGGGCTATTTTGTCACATTTCTTCACTGTAGTTTAGAGGCCTGTGTTTCCAAAGACTATCAGCAGATGGAATTGCCGCCCATTCCAGAGGATGAGAGCTATCCCTTGTTCTCTGTAATTACAATATAATTAGACAATATAGCTAATACAATCCAATAATTTACTGTCTCTGAAAAGGGCTGGTCCCACACCCCCTTCTCCCATCACCCTGTTTTGACATTCATGGGACTCCCTGGGAAATTGGTTTGATGCATAACTTAATGAAAACTAACCAGAAATAAAGTGAATGGTTTTCTATTGGGTTAGTAAAAATTTGCTCAAACAGGGAGCCAGCAAAACAGATGGGGCAGTCCTGCACTTCTGGGAGCACAGATGAACAGAAGTACAACTGAAGTAGCAGCAGGTGACAGACAGATCTGGAGAAGGATGAGCAGCATTTTTTCTTCTCCTTTTGTCACGGGTGGAGTGATTGACTTCACTCGTAAGAGAGACGTAGTGAAATATTTATTAAGGTGAAACAGTGATTTAACAAAATTAGTAGTAAATGCGACAGTGTTTTACGAGATTCGATGTCAAGGTACACTCTATTATTTACTGCATAGAGGACAGGGTCAAACAAGCTGTCAGGGAGACCCTCCCGTTGAGTCACGAGGTTCAGAAAGGACCCCCTTGCTTTCTAAACTCCTTCTCAGAGAGGAGTCTAGGTGCGGCTGGATCCAATCCTAGTCCCAGACTTGGTCAACAGTTTATGTCTAAAGGATTATATACGCACAATCAATCCTTTACATTACTTAGCTAAGATTTCAAAGTTTAGCATGCTATTAGTCACTTACCGAGAATCTGTTGCGGCAAGGAATCTCTCAACCTCGAGGAGTAGAACCTTAAGCGAGCGTCCTCACAAAAGGGGAGATCTTGGCATGCAGCCCGCTGCCATACAGGAGAGCTCAAAGGACTCTTGGGCTGTCCACTATTCATAGAGTAAGATAATTGACCTATAGTCATATTTGCATGGGAACAAGATATCTAAGTCCCCACTCCAGACAGTGTTTTGGCTAGGTTGCCAGCCATCCCCCAAAGTCCAGGTTCAACTTATCACAACTCCCACTGATGGCCATGGCCCAAGCAGGAGCCAGGGAGGGGGGAAAGAGGGGGAAAAACAGGGAGAGCACACCACCACACCTTTCTTAGAACCATCTTTGATTCTTGGATATGTTAGTAAGAAGCATGTAGGAACCCTCAATGACTGTTATATCCATGCTTATCTTATACATCCATATGGCACCATGTACCATGTGGCCTGTAACTTTAATGAGAAAATTCCACAGGAATGAAATAATTTTAAGCTGGAAATATACCACTGCCTTGGGAAAACAGTTATTTCTTCAAACAATCCTAACAGAATACTTACAAAAACATAACTTGTACCCCAAGAAAACTATGAAAATTAAACAACTGTTATAAAGACCACATAGTCAGATTCTAAATAAAACCATACAGATACTCACCTCCAGCTTCTCAAAGGATTTTGCCACAGCTAGAGCAACTTTCAGTTTTGTACAAACTACAAAATACTGTCCTAGTTTGAGGTAGAACAGAATCAACTTTCTGTTCAGTGATTTTACTTCTTAGATAAGTCTCTTCTAACTCTGAAATTAACAGCATATTGTGCAGAAAACTGTTCGTTCTCAGAGTGATAAGACCTGTGTTTATAGTCAATGCCAAGGAATGGTATGCAGAGAGGCTCTAGCTTATACTTATTGCTATAACAACCAAGGTCAGCTAACTTTGTTATTTGCCCTTTTGGTGGGTTGGAAACGGAAAAGCATAGAGGGGTTGCAGCTGCAGGGAGGAGCAGACAGGACAGGTGGCCCAAAGCTGACCAACGGGGTATTCCATCCCATCTGCATCATGCTCAGTATAAAAGCTGAGGGATCAAAGGGTCAGCCCTCTTTCTTCAGTGGCCGCCATCTGAGGAGGACCCTGTCTGTTTGTCTGCCTTTGATCTCAAGCCATGCGTTCCTGACTCCAGATCTGGAATCCAGCTCTCATTCACTGCAAAGTCCAGTCTGGGACTTCCCTGGTGCCTGCCGGTCATGTCATCCTGGGAGCTTGATACGGTTTTGTATGTATTGTATATTTTTCATTATTTCCTTTTTATTATTGTTATGGTTTGAGAAAACCCATAACAATTTATTGTTGTTTAGACAATTATTCTATCACCCGATGACTCCTCCCCACAATCTCTATCTCTAATCTCTTTCTCAGTGGTAGTATAGTGAACCTCTGATCCTCTATATGCTTGACTCCAAAACCCTAGGGGTCGGCCTCGAGTCTCTCCATGTGCTCTTTGCCAGAGACTGCAGGAAGGGCCATTCTCCCCTGCTGCGGTGTACAGCACATTTTTTACATCTTGTCCTGTTAGGACTGGCCCAAGTGCTACTGCATGAACAAACTCCCATTTAATTTACTCAAAGGCTGACTGCTGCTCAGGGCCCCGTTTAAAATCCTTCTTCTTTCTAGTCACTTCATAGAGAGGGCTCACAATCTGACTGTAACGAGGAATATGCATTCTCCAGAAACCCACAACGCCTCAGAAGGTTTGTGTTTCCTTTTTGTTAGTAGGTGGGGACATAGCTGTTACTTTGTTAATCACATCCATTGGGATCTGGCAACGCTCATCTTGCCACTTAATTCCCAAGAACTGAATCTCCTGTGCGGGTCCCTCGACCTTATCTTGTTTGATGGCAAAACTGGCTTCCAGAAGGACCTTCTCCCCCTTCTCAAAAACTTCTTCTGCTGTATTACCCCCCACAATGATGTCATCAATGTATTGCAGGTATTCTGGAGCTCCACCCTTCTCCAGTGCAGTCTGGATCAATCCATGGCAAATAGTAGGACTGTGTTTCCACCCCTGGGGCAGTTGATACCATATATACTGGACACCCCTCCAGGTGAAAGCAAACTGTGGCCTGCACTCTGCTGCTAAAGAAATGGAGAAAAAGGCATTAGCAATGTCAGTTGTAGCATACCACTTAGCTTCTTCGGACTCCAGTTCATAGTGAAGTTCTAACATATCTGGGATGGCAGCACTCAGTGGTGGTGTGATTTCATTCAAGCCACGATAGTCTACTGTCAATCTCCATTCCCCATTAGGCTTTCGCACTGGCCATATGGGACTATTAAAGGGTGAGTGAGTCTTAGTGATCACCCCTTGGCTTTCCAGCTGACAAAACAACTTCTGAATAGGGATCAAAGAATCTCAATTAGTGCGATATTGTCACCTATGCACAATTGTAGTAGCAATGGGCACATTTTGTTCCTCGACCCTCAGCAGCCCTACAATAGAAGTGTCCTCTGACAGGCCAGGCAATGTAGACAGTTGCACAACTTTCTCCATCTCCACTGCCGCTACACCAAATGCCCATTGGTATCCTCTTGGGTCCTTAAAATACCCTTTCCTGAGGTAATCTATGCCAAGAATGCATGGTGCATCCGGGCCAGTCACAATGGGGAACTTTTCCCATTTATTCCCAGTTAGGCTCACTTTGGCCTCCAGTGCAGTAAGCTCTTGAGATCTTCCTGTCACTCCAGCAACAGTGACAGATTCTTCCCCTCTATGATTTGATGGCATTAGGGTGCACTGTGCACCAGAGTCCACCAGGGCCCTATACTTTTGTGGTTCTGATGTGCCAGGCCATCAAATCCACGCAGTCCAATAAAGTCGGTTATCCTTCTCCTCCTCCTGGCTGGAGGCAGGGCCACTCTACTTTTGACTAGAGGGCCCGACACTTCCATCCGTGACAGTTGCATGTTGTAAATCAGGTTCTGAAGCCCATCTCTGCCTTCTAGGGGACTTTTCTCTGGAGCAGCACTTCTCCTGGAAGAACCCCCCCTGGGGGTTGTATTACTCCACAACTCACATACGTGTGTCTGTAAAGCTGAAGTAGGTTTTCCTGGAGTGCATCAAGAGAGTGTGGCCACCAGGTCGAGAGAGGTTATCCTCCCCCTCTACTCTGCCCTGATGAGGCCCCATCTGGAGTACTGTGTCCAGTTCTGGGCTCCCCAGTTCAAGAAGGACAGGGAGCTGCTGGAGAGGGTACAGCAAAGGGTCACAAAGATGATTAGGGGATGAGAACATCTCTGTTATGAGGAAAGGCTGAGGGACTTGGGTCTTTTTAGTCTGGAGAAGAGAAGACTGAGGGGGGATCTGATCAATGCTTATAAATACTTAAAGGGAGGGTGTCAAGAGGATGGGGCCGGTCTTTTTTCAGTGGTGCCCAGGGACAGGACAAGAGGTAACGGGCACAAACTTGAACATAGGAAGTTCCATCTAAACATGAGGAGGAACTTCTTCACTTTGAGGGTGGCAGAGCACTGGAACAGGCTGCCCAGAGAGGTGGTAGAGTGTTTCTGGAGACATTCAAAACCCACCTGGACATACAAATTCACATACAATAGAGAACATGTATAGCATTTTGAAAGCACTGGGAAAGAATATCTTGGTGTGGACACAAAATGATGACTTACTTGGCTTGCACAAGGTATGAGCTACACAATAAGAACAAACATTTTAGCAATGACCTGAAGAGCGGGAGATCACCCAGTAGGAAAGACTGCTTGAAGACTCCCTGGAACAGAACAATTATTGACTGATCTAGTTCCAAAATATGGCAATGGGATAGTTGGCAGAAAGTTATTGACTTTGCTAAATATACCCTTTCTATGAACCAGCCTGGGTATTTACACACAACATTATCAAGCAAGGGCAGGAGGATAGCAGAACAACTACTAAATCTCTTTGCTTGGGTAACATTGCTCAGAGAGATAATTAAAGCTCAATTAACTACCTTCATATCTCAGAAGAAGAAGCAGCTATGTGTCTGCTAAAAAATTAGGTTCTAAGCAAAATCAACGTATTGCTCATACTAACAGACTGGTTGAGAGGTTTTCTCAAATCATAAAAGTCACACAAATACTATTTGTGGCCACTGACTGCAAGTACTCAGAACAGCCTTTTGTCCTGCTCTCTTGCTTTTGGTACTGGGAGAATAAGGAACAGCCCACTGCAGGAGAAGACCAGGTTCGAGACCATATGAGGAACCTGAAGGTACACAAGTCCATGGGACCTGATGAAATTTATCTGCAGGTCCTGAGGGAACTGGCGGATGAAGTTGCAAAGCTACTACCCATCATATCTGAGAAGTCGTGGCAGTCCAGTGAAGTTCCTACTGACTGGAATAAAAAGGGGAAATATAACCCCCATTTTTAAAAAGGGAAAAAAGGAAGACTTGGGGAACTACAGGCCAGTCAGTCTCACCTCTGTGCCCAGCAAGATCACGGAGCAGATCCTCCTGGAATCTCTGCTAAGGCACATGGAAAATAAGGAGGTGATCGGTGACAGCCAACATGGCTTCACCAAGGGCAAATCGTGCCTGACAAACTTGGTGGCCTTCTATGACGGCGTTACAGCATTGGTGGATAAGGGAAGAGCAACTGCCATCACCTACCTGGACTTATGCAAAGCGTTTGACACTGTCCCACATGACATCCTGGTCTCAAAATTGGAGAGAAATGGATTTGACAGATGGAACGCTCGGTGGATAAGGAACTGGCTGGATGGTTGCACTTGAAGAGTTGCGGTCAGTGGCTCAATGTCCAAGTGGCGACCAGTGACGAGTGGCGTTCCTCAGGGGTCGGTATTGGTACCAGTGCTGTTCAACATCTTTGTTGGCAGCATGGACAGCGGGATTGAGTTTGCTGACAACACCAAGCTGTGTGGCACGGTCGACACGCTGGAGGGAAGGGATGCCATCCAGAGGGAGCTGGACGGGCTTGAGAGGTGGGCCTGCACAAACCTCATGAAGTTCAACCAAGCCAAGTGCAAGGTCCTGCACCTGGGATGTGGCAATCCCAGGCACAAATACAGGTTGGGTGGAGAATGGCTGGAGAGCAGCCCTGAGGAGAAGGACTTGGGAGTCTTGGTGGATGAGAAGCTTGACATGAGTCGGCAGTGCGTACTGGCAGCACAGAAAGCCAACTGCATTCGGCGCTGCATCAGAAGAAGCATGGCCAGCAGGTCACGGGAGGTGATTCTGCCTCTCTGCTCTGCGCTCGTGAGACCCCACCTGGAGTACTGTGTCCAGCTTTGGAGTCCTCAACACAGTAAGGACATTTATTACCCCACACAATGATGTCATCAATGTATTGCATTTATATAGCATGGATATATCAAAACAGAAAAACACTACTGGACTTTTAAAACAAAAATAATTAAAATCTATCAAACATGTAAATTACTGATGAAAGTTTATTCTCTAGTTAGTTTCACATCTCCAAGTAATTTGACTATTCTATAAAATATTTTATGATAAACATAAGTTTTGAAATACTAATTAAACTGTGTATGTACTTGCTCATTTGTTGTTCTCTGCAAGTTAGATCCTTTTAAGGCTTTTACTCCTTCCACCTGAATTGTAGGAAGCTGAGGGTCAAGCATGTTTGTTATTTGTGTACAGTGTTCATCTAGCTGGGGTATACTGGGTTCTGAATTTAACTGCTCTCCCTTGGTGTTAAGCTGTCTCTCGTTCAGCGCTACAGGAGTGACAGGCTGTACTACAGATCCTGACAAGGAATTCAGACCTCTCACAAGCTCTACTGGCAGGGCATCACTGCTCTCATCTGCTCATGGATTAAGGGAAAAGGCATGATCCTGACACTCTAACATGTCATGCAATGGGTTTATCATTTTAAAACTCTCAGAATCACTGGGGGATCTCAACAAATCACTGATTTTAAATTCACCAGTCTCCATACTCTGTTCAGTGAATGCTTCCGTGAAAATCTTCCCTAGGGATGTCAGTGAAAGATATGTATCATTATTAGGGGAACATTCTTTTACTCTATCTGTGTCAATAATGGTCATGCAGGTTCTCTGGCAATCTTCTGAAACATGTGGAAATATATCATGGTGCCTGTTCCTTTGGAACCGTTATTATCTCCTTCAGAAAGGCATCTAGACACGGGCTTATTTCTGGAGAGAGAATTTCATGACTTAATTTCTGTGAAATCGAAACACTAAAAAAATTGTTTGCAAAAAGGAATAGAACAACTTTTTCTAAGCAGCATGCAATTAACATTCACTTTAGAAGTCATCCGTATACATACATACTTTTTATTTGCAATTTTTGCATAAACTACAAGATTTGTAAGCCTTCCCTAAGAATTCATACAATTTCTTAACAAGGGTTAGACTGAGCTCTCAGTTTCAAAAGTAGAACACTTCAGCTGTTGAATTCCCTAACAGTGAAAATCCAGAATAAGAGAGACTAAATCTGTTATAAAGTCAAAGATACTATGCCATTGCCAATGACCTGAAGGTGTTGAAAGGCTTTAAAAGAAAGGCATTAAAAATTTTTCACACAGAAACAGTGAAAATGGACATATTCACAACAATATAAAAATCATAGTTAGTAAAACACAATATGCTCTGAGTTTTGTTATGTGTTTATGTGGATCCCACACAGGTATGGAGCATTTGTGCCTCACAAGCTTCAGTTCAAAACCTTAGGAGTATCTTTGGAGGCTGCATGTTTGAGTTTTCACACTGAGTACAGAACCACAAAACCATAACTGTTCCTGGAAAAGTAATACTGCTGTTGTTTTTCTAATTACTTTGAGCTGCTTTCAACACTTTAATACAAATTACTATTTTTTTCCTGTATCTGTTTCAAATGCTTCTGCAGGAGAAAATCAGATGCCTCAACAGGCCTAAAATATATTTTTTCTATATAAAGTGTACATATAATAGTGGTGTTGCTTAGTAATAATGGATCTTAAGATAATTTCTTTCAATACATTTTTAGACTCTTGCTGCCAGCAAGTGGCAATACTGAGCAGTGCAAGAATCCTTTAACCACTGGTAACATAATTTTCATAAAGCTCACACACAATAAAACAGAAAGGGCAGACATCTGACAGCATTGACTCATGTTCAGTTTGTAAGCCATTATAAATCCCTGATCCTTTGTTGAAAAATTATTCCCCAGTCTGCTGTTTCCCATCTTGTACTTGTGCAGCTAATTGTTCCTTTTAAAGTACTGACTACTTTTTACTTTGCTGTATCTAATTACAGTTTCTTTTTAGACCACTTCTATAATTTGTGCAGACTTTGAACAACTGGGAAAAAAACCAATGGCATAAAATTCTGTACTTGAAGAACTGTGGTATAAACAGTGTGTATGTACATTATAATTTTCTACAAAACAGGCACACCAAGCCTTTTTTGTAGGAAATTTATAAGGGCAGGTGAAACTTACATTTCTATTAATGGAGAAGGATCAGGCAGGCATAAATGGTTCATTTTGCAAGATCCTAAACACTCAAATGACAACTGAAATCCAACACTTAAATGGGACTGGTGTTCACAAAAACCCCTTCCAACTACAGGTGCCTAAATTTCTTTAGCATTCACTTCTGCTGGCAAAATCCTGTGGGACTTCCGCTATACATATTTAAAATCTGCAGAACATAACAAAAGTCCAAACTGTCCCTCCCCCAAACCCATCCTCAGCTGCCATTTATCCATGAAGACACTTAAAGCCCCAATGCCTAAGGTCCCTATACCTCCAATTGTCTGTTGAAAAGGAACAGAGGAGCTGCTGAAGGAGCATGGCTAAGACAGCTGGGCATTGAACTAAAGCATCAGCAGATTCTGAAAGAGGGAATTGTCTTTCTGGTGGATCCCAGTCTGGTAAATATGGTCTGAATACACATTTCACTCAAAGGAGCAGCAGGATTCCCCCTCAGTCAGTAGCTCAGCAGTAAAACATCAACATTGTGGGAAATGCGGGTTCATGGCCATCCTTCTACAGGAAACACATGGATAATTTTTTTTTTTAATACTTGCAATGCATTTGTACGCTACAGCATAACTTCTTTACTTTGAGGGTGTTGGATCACTGGAACAGGCTGCCCAGAGAGGTTGTGGAGTCTTCTTCTCTGGAAATATTCAAAACCCACCTGGATGCATTCCTGTCCAGCCTGCTTTAGGTGAACCTGCTTTGGCAGGGGGGCTGGACTAGATGGTCTCCGAAGGTCCATTTCAACCCCTACCAGTCCTTGATTCTGTGAGTCTACATTATGTAAAATCAGAAGAAGCTCCACTGAAGTGAAAGAAGTATCACAATAACCAAAGAAAAGATCAGATCTAACATTTAAAAAATACATTCAGTCATAATTTTTTCCCTTTTGTTTTCTTCATTCCTATTTAAAAATATTTCAGTTTACTGTAAAGGAAACCAATTGCAAATTTTATTTTATGAGTGTGGGAGAGATGGTGAATTCTTAGGAAAGAATAAATTTCGAAGAGGACTTCAGATTGCATGGATCAAACAACAGCCACCTGCCAGTGGCCACTTACAGGATTGTGAGTGGTTGTTTTTAAAGAGCCAACTGTCAGAAAATATTCTGTGAACAGTTCCCATAAAAAGGTAACCCTACATGAGGGAGTCTTAGTGATGGTGTCTTTCAGCTGTACGTAGTTTGGGTTGTCCTTCATTTCAGTGAGAACATGACAAAATTGTATTAGCAAAAGAATGAGAGAAAATCACTGCTATAAATAAACACTATATCTGATTATTTTCCCTATTTTATCCCCCCTAGCTGGGGGATTTCTATAGGCACTCAGAAAGTGCACTAAATTATAAGTCCAGCATTTATGCAGGAGATATCAGTCAGAAAGAGAGCAAGGGGCTGAGATCAGAAAGGCATGACTGCTAGCAAGGCACCTCATGGATGATTTGGTCTCTTCAAGGAAATCTCATAGTTCTTTGTAGTGTGTCTCGGTCATGACATCTGTGCTGGGCAGTTCAGCTAGGGCATCTCTTGGCTCATACCAATATATTTCCTTTGAAGAGTCACCTCATCCTGAATCTCATTCTCAAGGCATTCAAAGGTACAAAGCAGTAGACTACATAAATTAGCACAACAATGTTATGTAGAGAAACCAGAGACAATATGTTAAAACATTGCTATAAATGGTAATTGTGTGATCCCTTATATGCCTAGTACACACTGCAAGGCTAGTGCCTGTAGGTAGACTTGAGAGTAAAATTAAGCTGAGATTAGTATGCTTGCTTTCTGTACTCTTAGGTGCTGGCCAGTCCATACTCTACTGAGGGGGAAAAAAAATCAAATTCAGAATGTGGTGATAAGCTGGACTGTTGAGCATTTTGTATGTCTGTACCCAGTCCATCCAGACTCACAGAATCACAGAACGATATGGGGTTGGAAGGGACCTCTGGAGATCATCTAGTCACACCCCCCTGCCAGAGCAGGTCCACCTAGAACAGGTTGCACAGGAACATGTCCAGGCGGGTTTTGAATGTCTCCAGAGATGGAGATTCTACCACCTCCCTGGGCAGCCTGTTCCAGTGCTCTGCCACCCTCAAAGTAAAGAAGTTCCTCCTCATGTTTAGATGGAACTTCCTATGTTCAAGTTTGTGCCTGTTACCTCTTGTCCTGTCCCTGGGCACCACTGAAAAAAAGACTGGCCCCA
>KZ510774.1:12470-26864 GCA_002844005.1 Limosa lapponica baueri | reverse complement strand
CTTGCAATTGGAGAATGAAGCTGAAAAGGTCACTGCCTAGTGAAATTGCACTATTGGTTTGAGAAAGAAGCCCCAAGCCTGTTTAGCAAGTATTCAGACTTCTTCAAGTCCAAGCATGCCTGCATCACTGATTGAGGCATGAGCAAGCATATTTCAGATTTTGTCAGCGGAAATATAAATTTGAGGCTCTGTTATTTATGGTCACTAACAATTCCGTAAGAGCCTTTTTAGTGGAAGCTTGTGGCTGCTAAATTGGGCAAGGCACTATTTTTGGATAAATATATCCTCCTTGCTATACTCCTTTTTTCAGTTAGATGTAATAGTTTTCTGCCCCAGACTCTTACATAATGCTGCTTTGCTCATCCTGGTTGGAAATGATTCCCCTGTAACTTTCTGTAGACTGTTTTTTAAAACAAAATTATTTTTATAGCCGTTCTGGAACTCTTTGCAGTGCAGTGTCCTATATAAACAAAACTGCTGGAAACTGTAGATTGCAGGTAAACCTTATACAGAATTTGTTATTACTCTGCAGTTTTACAGTGTGAACCAAGCTTTTCACTAAGAGCAGATCATTTTGGCCCCCTTTAAAACTCCTGAGATGAGATGGCTTTACTTGCATACCATTTGTGCAACAGAGGATTCTTCTTATGGAAAGCCTCTCTGCCCCCTCCCTGAAAATGAGAGGAAGAGTGGACAATTAATGTGCTTTACTTTGGGAACCCAGATATTGAGAGGCAAAATCACTGCTTGCTCTTCTAAAAGGAGATGGA
Organism: Limosa lapponica baueri; assembly: GCA_002844005.1. Taxonomy (NCBI): domain Eukaryota; kingdom Metazoa; phylum Chordata; class Aves; order Charadriiformes; family Scolopacidae; genus Limosa; species Limosa lapponica. The sequence continues at coordinate 26,094 of KZ510774.1, read as the reverse complement.
GGGAATTTTGCTGGTTCCCTAGCGACTTGGGGAGTGTAAACGCTTGAGAACTGAGTATGAGAAATAAAGCTTCATAGTGGGGTTTAGCTGATACCCTCAAAATCCAGTGGAGATACTGCACAGCTGGGAAGATGCTAGCTTCTGGACGTAGCTTGCTGCCTTTTAATTATGGTTCCCTTCCCTTTCCCTGGTCTTGTCTTGCAGCAATAATTAATTATCCTGTTGCAACTCTGAGTAAGAGTGTGCAATATGGCAGGCTAACCTGCATCGATATGTAGAGGATTGGGGAGGAGTGGTTTGTCTGTCTTGATCATTATCATTCTATGGATGCTAACATGATTTATAGGAGCTTGTGGCTTTCCTGTAGGAATGTTAGTTCGACTGGTAAGTAACCAGTAGCAGAGCTGGCCTCTGCTTATGGGCTGTGCCCGTTTTTAGCTCCTTAATTTGTGTATGTAAACAAAGATTATCCTAGTTTTAGTACTATATGGTGCAGCGTATCATCTAGGGCAAAAGTGATTTCTGCTCTTAAGGAAAAAATTGTTAGTTGTGTATACTAGGGTGTGGGGGGCAGAAATGTTGAAATACCCTCTCAGTGACTCCGACGTAATTTCAGGCAGAGCTGTACAGGCATTTCTGGCCCAGGCTGCTGAGCCCTGCTGGCAGCAAGAGCAGGCTGCAGAGACATATGGCTTGGTTAACAGAAAACCACCCCAGGTTCATTAACTCAGGCTCAGCGTGCCATGAAAGCAGCTAAACTACTTTACTCCAGGGTTAGCTTGGATCCCAAATAAGCTGCCTGTACGCAGCGCTTTGTCTCCTCTAATAACCTTGCCAGGCCCAAGCTGCTTCTGTGCCTGAGATAGGGCCCATCCACAGCCCTGATGCATCACCAGAGGACAACTGAGATTTGATGGTAGTAGATAGTATACCGAGTCTTCTGGAGGGCTGGAGGCAGCGTTATCTTTTGTTTGCTTAGCACACAGTCAATACTGAGCTTTTTGCCACTTTCCTTGGCGTTTTTGAACACTGGGACTGAAATGATTTCTGATGCTGCGAAAGCCATACAGAAGAAATTTTTTTTAAGAGTAACATTTTGTGCAAACTATTTCCCCTTGGAGCAGCAGTATAATTACTCTGATATTCCAATTTGCCATGCTATCAAATTCCAAGATCAAGGTAGAGATAATTCTGGGCCAGTACTCTAAAATGCCATGAACGTGTTAAAAACCGCAGTCCACAAAGCCATTGTTAATTAACGCTACTGTCATCATTCACTTGCTTGCAGAAAAAGCTTGCTTTGATGTCCAAAGAAACCACGGTAGGAACTTTGAAAACTCCTGGGATTGTTAAAGCAGCTGAAAGCAACTTTACTCCTTCCCCTCCTTGCACCCACCTCCTTGCTCATTCTATCTCCCCATTCTTTTTGATCTTTTTCTGCCTACGCTTTTTTGCTTCATGCCAGAATTTAAATCAGGTTGTCGTGTTTCACGCTATGTGCGCAAACTGCATCCTGGGGTGCATCAAACCCAGCATAACCAACCGGTCAAAAGAGGTCACCATCCTGCTGTATTCAGTGTTGGTGCGGCCTCACCTGGAGTACTGTGTGCAGTTCTGGGCCCCACCATTTAAGAAGGATGTGAAGGTCCTTGAATGTGTCCAGAGGGGGGCAACAAAGGTGGTGGAAGGGCTGGAAGGAATGTCCTCTGAGTAGCAACTTTGGGCTTTGAACTTCTCTAGTTTGGAGAAAAGGAAGCTGATGGGCAACCACATTTCTCTCTAGAGCTTCCTGAGGAGGGGAAGTGAAGAGGGAGGTGCTGAGCTCTTCTCTCTGGTATCCAGTGATAGGACATGTGGGAACGGTTCAAAGCTGCATCAGTCAGGGTAGGTTTAGACTGGACATTAGGAAGCATTTCTTTACTGAGAGGGTGTTCGAACACTGGAACAGGCTTCCTAGAGAGGTGGTGGTTGCACCAAGCCTGTCAGTGTTTAAGACGCATTTGGAGAATGCCTTGAAGAACATGCTTTAACTTTTGGTCAGCCCTGAATTGGTCTGGCAGTTGGACCACATGGTGGTTGTAGGTTCCTTCCAACTGAAATGTTCTGTTCTATTCTGTTCCGTTCTAATGTAGGACAGTGCATCGGACAATGATTACCCCATCTTGACTATAACCTATACAAACTGAGGGGAAGGAAGAAATTTATTCTGCGGGTGGGTAAGGAAGTGTTTCCAATAGTCTGTTCAGAAGCGTCATATGTAAGGAAGGGAGTTCTTCGCTTTCTTTTGAGTAAGTGTGCCTCTTGGGGATGGAATGTTAATAACTGGATATTGATTTTTCTTTCCCTTACAGGCAGCACAAACCTTGCATGTATAGTTCAGTTGAATGACCCTATGCAGAAGTTTTCCAGCTCTGTAGCCAAAAATGCTGCAAATCCCTTTTGGAAGGAAGAGTTTATCTTGTAAGTAACATCTCCTAGGAATACTTTTATAATAAAGCATCTTTTTTTTGCTTAAACAATGTGAGATTTCAAGGCAAGAATGGCATTTTGAAGTATGTCGTGTCTGATGGCCTCAGAGAAATCTGGAGCTGGTAGGAACTTCAGGTTATCTAATTACCCTCTTTGTTCATGTAAGATCAAATAGGTCTCTCGATCTTCCTTGGTAGGTATCTGATTCTAGTAAATGACAGCAGTAACAGGTATAATAAATCACCCTGTGATCGTACAGTGACAAAAAAAAACCTGTTAGTGAGGTTTTGAAGTTACTTTACCTTGAAAACTGCATTTGAGGAAATCTGATATCTCTCCTTTCCCTCCCTTGAGTGGGAAATGTAAATGTGCAAAAAAGTTGACCATCTAAATGAGCGGTGGCTATGATTAAAAAGGGAGTGTAAAACTAAATAGCTTCTTTTTTTTTTCTGTAGAACGAAAATGGGAATTTCAGGCAGCCTGCCCTGTATTCTGTGACTCACACAACTTCTGTAAATAAGGTCAAAAGTGAGCAGTTCTAAAACTATTTTCATTTTCACTTTATAGTGGCAGAGCAGAAATATCTGGTACCTTCTGTGTACCAGAAGGTGGGGTCGATCAGAGGGGTGTTTCACTAGTGGCTTTAAACACATGCGCAGACAGGCAGAAGCAGCTTCCCAGGGGAATGGGGTAGAGATGCTGCCATGCAACATGCTACAGATACTGCTTTCTGGGGTTTTTTCCTACCAGATTATTAATGTGAGAAGCATTTGATGTGCAGTGGAGTCTATGGTTATTTCTGTAGCTTTGATCTCTCCCATCTCAGTTCCATTCCCCTCTCTATATATATATTAAAAATGTATTTCAGAAAGTAGTGCTGCCTGTTTTCATGTGACGTTTATCTTCACTGTCCAGTCACAGCCTGACATCCACTGTATCTATTTCCCTCTCTTGCAAAGCAGAGGCTTAGCTGACAAGGAACTGAGTGTGTATTCAGACCTGTGCGTGTCCGTGCTGAGTGCGCTTCTGCGTGCTCCTCCTCACCTTGAAGGGGGAGTGAGCGTGCAGTGCACACATCTTTTTCTGCCTCCTCATCGCAGTCTACTGGACTGCACCTGGGAATGTTGTGGACCGTGCACTGCAGAAACAGGAGAGCTGAGGAGAAAAGCAACAGGGGTTACTTGGTTTGAAGGAAGGTGCCAGGATCGGTCATCACAAGTTGTACAGGACTTGGAGAACACCAGACCCCTCTGCGTGTGTGCAGGGCGTAGAGATGATTAGAAGTCACTAGTCAGCAAAGAAAAATTGATGTTACAGAACAACACTGAGAGGCCTCACCTTTTTATGTGGTCTCATGGAGGTGTGTGCACCTGGTTCTCGTCCTGCTGCAAAGTGGAAAAGCAGCCAGGAAGCTCTCTTCCTTCAGACACGATAGAGTCTAATGGCTTATAAAGTCTGATTTTAGTTAGGAGGACCTGCAGCTTTTGTGGAAAGCCACAGATCAGACAACGTTCTTCTATGACAGTGTGCTGTGTTGCCATCAAGACTTAAGGATTGACATGATACAGTTTCTTCTCCACAGTAAAAGGGGAAAAAATGCACTTCTGTGGCAGCTTTCCGTTCTGGAGTATCTCAAAGTGCTTCAGGCACTGGGTCTGTGAATCACTTCAGCCATCTGTTGGTGGAACAGCATTCGTGCTCGGTGTCACAAAGCAAACACATTCCCAATGATTTCGGGCAGGAAGTTTGTAAGAATAATACCCTTTCCAACTGAAAGTGCAGAGGGAGGGCAGGCAGGATGTGATTAAGTAGACTGGAATTTCACCTTGACGCTAGGCATAATGCTGGGTTTTCCACATCATTGGCTGCATTTCAGAAGTGCATGAGGTAAGCTTGGGGACTTTTACAGATGAGCAATCAGGATTTGGCTGCGTACCTTTTTTTCAAGTTCACATCATGCCCCCTCCCTTTCTTTCTTCAAAAACAAAAATACCCACCAGTCTGAAGAGCAGTGTACTGGCCACCGTGTTGGGCTCTGCTTTAGCTTCATGGGAAGAACAGCAGTAGTACCATCAAGGTGCTTCCTTGCAAGCTTCAGAGGTGCAGGCGGGGATGGTAGTGGCAGGGAAAAGCTTAAAACCTGCTGCATAGATGATGTCCCACAGCATCTGATGGAGGTGGGATGCCTGCAACCAAGATCACAACATCCTGAAATGGAGACATACAAAATTAAAACGTATATATGTATGCCCTTAAGGTTTTTGGCAGAACACCGACTGAGAATGTTATAAAATCAAGTTTTACTGGAAGGTTCCTCAGCAGGTACCCAGTTTGCTTCACTGTCTCAATTAGAAGAAAGGTTTTGTTATCTGTTGTCTAGTCCATCTTACGAAGTACTGCACGTGCCAGCAATTCTGCTAATAGTTCACATTAGTTCTGTCACACAGAAACTAGTTCTTGATATCTTGAAACTCTCCGTGGGTCTTATTTTGGAAAAGTAATACTGACTCTTCTCACGTAAAACTGCTTTTATTTACTTGTATCTATCCTGCTTTTGCAGAACACTTTCCTGCTCTGACAGGATGCCCTATGGCTTTGAATGGGTTGTTGACTGGACCTGTTCCAGCATCTTGACTTACAAATTCGATCCTGCAAATAGCTTCTTAGTGCTGGGGTGTAGCAGTTGGATTAGGGACCAACATCAGTTTGAAGGGCAGTGTTTGTGAACTGCTGGGGAGAAGAAAAGCCTCTGAAACTTTAGGCAATCCATTTTAGGCAACAGTGCTGGAGAGAAGCAAGCCAAGTTTGTCTGACTGTGATCCCTTTAGTCAGTCTTACCTGAGGTCAAAAAGATGCTACACGCACAGGGTACCCAGCAGCCCAGCAGTGCTGCTGTGTAGTGCTGCCTGCTTGGGTCAGCAAGTCAAGTCGTACTGCTGGGCTTCCTGCAGGCCAGGAAAAGTTGGGGTGTTGGCAACCAGAGCGGGAAAGGGGAAAACCTAAGTCGGGAGAAAAACCTGCTCGCCCACGAAGACCTAACGTAGTTTCATTTCTTTCGCAGTGAACTAAGTGCCAAATCAAAAACATTGCAACTGCAAATAGTAGAAGATGGAAAGTTGGATAGTAAGTATTAAAACTGAATTATTTTGCATGATCAGCTTGTGAGCATTGCCAAATGTTGACAAAAGCTCTCTTTTAGTTCTGCCCAGCTTTACAGCCATATAAGAAACTGTCAGATTTCTGAACCTGCGTAGAACCTGCTACCTAAAGCCTAGGTGTCTTATGCTGACTTATCCTGATATTGAAATCGAGTATACCTCAGGCATGGCTCTAGGCAGCCCTGGGGGGAAGAACAGCTGTGGAAGGGAGATCGGCTGAAAATAGCCAGCCAGACCTGTATGAAATGGAGAGCTTGGGGAAAAATTGTAACTTAAGTTTGTGTTTTTAAATGCCACGAGCCTGTCCTTAGATTTATGTCCTGGAGTTGAAATCCTTGGAAAATCACGGAGTTGTTGGGCAACACTGATTGACCTGGGTTAAGTGCTGTCTATGTACACTGTTACTTCCATCAGTAATCATGGACAGAAGAGAGAATACACTGTTCAAGTGTCTCCATCCTCCTCAGAGTTAAGGTTACAGAGAAGCCTTGAGTTTCTTTCTAGACTGTCAACATCCTGAGGCTTGCGTCTGCTAATAGCCTAATTTTTCAGCCTTCTAAACTTTTAACAGATCCACTGTGAGCAATTTTGGTTTCAAGTTTAGCTTTCCAGGTCTTTCTGTGGCTGAAGGGGAATCATGGGCATTGATCCCTAATGCTTCCTTTTCAAGCCCCAGAGGCTGCCTAGCGATTATCAGGTATAAAACACACCAATTCTGGTTATATGGGATTAAATGTAAGACTTTGGGGCTGAAACTTTTTTACTACTTAGTTCTGTTGTTGCAGTTTTCAAGTAGCCTTCAGTGGCAAGAAAACCCCTCCACTGAACTACTGCATTTGGTTTATTTGGAGAAGCATTACCTTCCTGGTGGGGGTAAAGGATGGGTGGGTGCTGAGACCAGACAGCATGTTGAGGTGTTTGCATAAGCTTTGTAAACTTGTTCCAGGTACTTCATTACTTGGGCTTTATTGAAGTGATGACACAACATCATAAATTCTTCTCCTAAACATTGCATGTTCTTTTGCTGATACGGAGTTTTGCTGTAGTTAGAAATAGTGACTGTATTTCACCTCTTGGATCCATTCCTTGTTATGTTAGGTTTCAGGTGTAAAACGAACAAAAAAGAAGCATTAATTTTTGACACTGAGCTATTTCTCTGAGTTTTAGTACTGTCAGTAATATTCAACTGAGTTCAGGAAAAAGTTAAAAGTATTGGCCAAAGCTTTTCATACCCAGGGATGAAAAAAACCTGCTTTTACTCATGGTGTCTGTGATAGCGGATGAAGGTTTGGCCAATAATTTATTAGGTAGTAATATTTTATCTAAGCCACAGTTAATAAGTAATATAGCCAACTGGACTATGTTTGATTTTCAGTTTTGGGTTACTGCGATTATTTGAGGCACTGGGAAGTCAAATTTAGGCAATGGTTTAAAAAACTTATTTGATATGGATACTGGTTTTTATTTTTAACAAAAAAAATGGGATCTTTATACAGTCAGAAAATGTATACTGTTCCTTGCATAAAGTTTAGTCTTGCCTACACCTATGCATTTTTAGCACCGGGTCTTCCAAACAACCAGTTGCATTTCACATCCTCCTGAGAGTGTAACTACCATCCTGGTTTCTTGAAGAAAAAGGTCCCAATTGGTTGTTCTGTCTATCATCTTTCTTCCCCCCTCTACCATCTTGGCTGTTCTTCTCCCAGAAATTTGAGTAGAAAACTCAAAGTAGAATCATATTAGTAACGAGAGAGCTGATTAATGTGAATATAATTTAGACCTTTATTTGTCTTTGAATTCTGCAGAAAACCAGGATTTCATCCCAAAAATCATGCAGTAATTCTACTGATACTTTGCTCCAGTCTGGTGTAGCTAAGGAAGTAAGGGGAGGAACAAGAGAACTGCTGAACTTGCACTAAATATCAAATTAAGAAAATATATTATTAATGATGCTCCAGTTTACCAGGAACCCAGAGTGTTCTCTGAAAATGAAACATTAGATGTTTTCTTTTCCCCTAAATATTCTGCCTATACAGGGAAAAATAATGGCTGGAAGTAGTGGCAAATCAGTAATGTTTCATATCTCTTTTCTTCCCTGTTGCGCAGTATTAGGCCAGGCTGAGGAATAGCCGTAAAATAGAAAGCAAGCTGTGAAAACTGCCATGTTTCTGCCCCGTGGGGTAGAACCAGTTCTTGAAATTAGCTGCCTGTCTTCTTCCTCCTCCCTTCCCATCTTCTCGCCCTTAAACATACTGACAGCTCGGATGTGCGCTGATTTTGTTGATTTTGTTTCTTCTAGGACCTTTGTCTGCAAAGGTGACTGTACCTCTAGACTTGTTCAGGAAACAACCTTCTGGCCAGCAAAGCTTTGCACTGAACAGCAGGGCCAGTGAGAGCAGCTCGGAGCCGGGGCCCGGGCTGGGATCCATTAGTGCAGAGGTACGACTGCCTTTGGATGGTTTTACAGGGGATCTTTTACTGTGGGACGTACTTGCAAATGCTCATCTTGTGCTTTGGACTGTCGCTCGCAACCCAAGTGCCATTTGTGGCTGAGTTAGAGTAGTGCATTTCGGATTTGCGTGGTAACACTTCACATGGGATTTGTGTCTATCAACAGAATTAGCTGTTTGGCTCTTGAACGTTAGTAAAAATGTTAAAGGAGTACTAGCTAGAAATGATAGTGTCCTCCTTCCTTGACTGTGCTTCTAAAGTTGTAGTTTTTCGTCTTCCTAGTTCTCTTTTATAGAACCCAATGAATTAAAGACGTGGCAAGTCTCTTCTCCAGTGCCAGCCACTAAGATAGAAAAGGATCGCACTGTGATGCCCTGTGGGACTGTGGTCACTACTGTAACTGCTGTGAAAACCAAACCTCGTCTAGAAGGGAGATCTTCTCCACTGAGCACAGGTGAGGAAGTCCACTTCGTTGTGTTGACTCTTAAGGTTGTCTGTGGGGACCAGGAGAAGTTGTGGGGATGGGATGTAAGGAAAGGTGCTCTTGTCCGGACTTCTCTGATGTGTTGGGGGGGTGTCATTGTTTGTATTTTTCAGAATCAGGTTTTTAATTTTCGTGAAACCTTGACAAAGTTTGGGTTTTTTCAGCATGTCTTTCAGGAGTAGTTTCTCTGATTCTTCTTGGCATAAAGATGAAAGTAAAACCTCTGAACAGTCTTTGTGTGAAGCCTCACAAAGAGCTGCATTCTTTTAAGTTGTTAAAGCAGGTCTTTTATTTAAGTGGGTGTTGTCTAGCATATTACAGTAAAATGTTTAAAAGCAATAAATTCCTACACTTCACAGGTCTTTTGGGGTCTGGTTACCATAGAGAGTATGTGTTGAAAATATGTAATAAACAACTTTCTCAAACACTTGTGATTTGAACAGGCTTGAACATTGGTATAATAAATTATTATTTTCCTGATAGATGTCTTGAATAATTTCATTAACCAAAAAACTTGGTCCTCAGATTCTCCTGTGAAAACTCCAGTTAAAGTAAAGGTGATTGAAAAGGATTTCTCTATTCAAGGTATCCATTCTCACGGTGCTCCAGTCAGCAAAACTTTATCATCTTCAGACACAGGTAATAGAAATGTTCAAAGCTGCTAATGAGAACACATCTTCCTCTGCTGCACATGGGATTAATGTAATCTTGTTAAAATAACAGCAAACCCATATGTCTTCTGCCTTTCAACAGGCACTGAGATGTTTATGTTAGCAAGTACTGTGGTTAGGGATATAGCAGTCTTGCAATAGAAGTCTTTTTTAATTGGTGATTTAAATTGCTAATTTTGAATAAATAACCATGAGCTGTGGTTTGGAGCGGGGAGGTGACTGTAGAAAAGCCAGGCTGTGTTTTTTGTTACTTTTGAATGCAAGATTCCTCCTTCATAAAGGCACGGGGGACACTGCACAAAATGAAGAACCCATGAAACTTACCTCTAAGGCTATTTTGAACCCTCCCCCCCGGCCTGAACAGAAGGCACGAAGCTGGACTGATGTAAGGAAGACTGAATTCTCTTCCTACCCTGCCACTGGGCTTTTTTGTGCTAATGCAAATACACAATGTTGCCGTGCCTGTTTATCCACCATTCTAAGTTACCTGGCATAGAGCTGAAGTGCCTTCAGAGTGTTAGGTGGCATCGATAATAACTTTAATTATAAATTCACTTGGACTGATTAAACTTGATTCTGACTCTGGGGCATTTTACCTTTTCGAGTTGCAACTCTGAATCTTCAGCATGTTTTTCAGTCCTGTGTGTGGTCACCATTCAATCTTTCTGTAGCTCTGTAGGCAACAGTAACGAAAGATGTGACCCAGTCTAGCTGCAAATGGCACGTGATGTGGAGTTCAGTTTTCTTTGTATAGATTTGAGTACAGGTGGGACAATCTGGAGATGATCTAGACTGCTCATGGAAGAGTCAGAAGGCTTGCTGAGAGAGAGAAATGGATTGGCCAGAAGACAGAAAATCTGGGGAAGAGCATGAACCAATGACTGTGAATAGCTGTAACAGCAGCTGAATCTTTCCCTCCCTTTAGACTAAGAAATACTCTGATACCATGAAGCAGGATGGTTATTACTAAGCCAATATGGGAAATGTTAAGATTGTGTTAGACTTCTGAGTTAACTCTCATAACTGTTTATTATATTAAAGATACAAAGCACTTACTGGAAAACTCATCTGAAGACAACTTAGAGCATGTTGATATGGGCAGTGTTTTTCTTCTTATGGGAGTCCAGGGGAATATCTGTGAAATGCTTATACAATACAGCAGGAAGAATTACTCATTAGAACAAAAGTTTAAGCCAAATGAAAGAAATACAAAGGAGCATTTGGTATGGCAATAACTTAGATAGTAGTTATTACAAACACCATGCAAAAATAGCAACAAGCACCATGGAAAAGATGCTGTGGCCTTGCCATAGTTTTAAGTGATGACAGTAAGAATTAGCAAGTGCCACTGATGCAGTCCTGGATGCTCTCAGCTGTTCCTGGGGGCTGTGCAGTGGCTAAGGAGATGGAAAAGTCAAGGTTTATAATGAGTGCGCAGACATGTGTGGGCATGCATACCCCTTGTGCAGACATACTTTTAAGTTCCAAAAGTTTCCGAGTTACTTGGTGCAGAGTAATTATTCAGGCTTCATCTTTTATTGCATTAATGTCACAGTAACAAAAGACACTGTTCAGTTTAATTAACACTGATGCTATTCCTGCCTGTATTCTTTTGTTGTTTAATTTCTTATTAGAAAAGCCCACTTCAGACAATTAAATATGGGGATTTTTGTTTTGTTAACTTTTTTTGCCTTGTTTGTTCCTAAGCTTGACAAATTTGATTAGTGTGTATTTGTTGTGCCCAAAGTACTTGCATGCTAGATGCCAGAAATGGTCATGCTTAAAAATAAACTTGTGTTTGTCGCTAAAGACCATTTTATAAAGCAGGTTTTGTAGTCCTGTGCAATGTTTGGAGGGGAAAAAGAGGTGCACCTGACAAGCTTTGGAGGCAGCTGATAAAGGGCAGAGTGACTGCAGCTTTGCCTTCCCCACCCTATCATAGCGCCGTAGCAAATCTGGAAACGCCAAGCAAGGATGTCTGGAAAAAGAGCAAAAAAAAAAGCTACCGGAAGAAGTAGTAGCACGTGCCAGCTTTGTACCGTGTTAGAACTATGGCTCTTCATGACTGAGATAACCTGATGCTATACCCATTGCTTCTGGATTATAGTCACTGCAGCTTAGCAATGCATTGCAATAACTGGGTGTTTTGTCTAGACATCCATGACTCCTGTGTGCTCAGGGCAAGGGTTTGTAAGTGCAACTTAGGTAGCTTTTCTCAAAAGAATGGGTAACAAAAGGGAAAGCCAAGACTCAATAACTGGGTAATGAATTGGAAATTGCTTTGGTAGGGTTGCTGTTTATATAATTTCTGATAATTTCTTTGAATTTTAAGTCAAAAACAAACTCTGCCTCTCTTTGCTCTGTATTTTCCTGGTTTTCTTTCTTTCCTCTGAAATAATGCTTTCTTTTCAGAACTGCTGGTACTGAATGGCACCGATCCTGTTGCAGAAGCAGCCATTCGGCAGTTAAGCGAGTCTGCAAAGCAGAAGCTGAAGTCTCCTAGAAAGAAAAGCACCATTATCATATCAGGGGTGTCCAAGGTAGAGCAGAAAACAACACATTTAATGCTTAGTACTATAATGTCTGTGGTCCACTGAGTGCGAGATTAACTTAACGTGCATTCTGCTGTGTCCCATTCTGCAGTCTCTGCAGGATCTAGATCTGTGTACCAGTTTGTTTCAGTAACTCTTTCAGGTTAAGCCAAATCAGGGTGGGTTTGTTGGGGAGGGTGTTGGTTTTTGATTGTTGGATTTGACAGCCTTACTTAAAATGCATGGTATCCTTGGATGGGAGTGGGATGATGAGGGATTTGGGAAAACCAATTTAGGTGAGAACAGAGGATAATTAGTCCTTTTCTGTGTTTCATTCAGGGTGGGAAGATGCACAGAAAAAGCATGAAAGATTTTTCTGGTTTTTTTTCAAAGTTGTTAAAACTCTCTGAAAAACATCTTAGTCCTCTGGGCTGTGTTCCAGAGGGAGGGCAAATGGAAGACTTTTTTTTTTTCCCATGGTATATAGCATTCCTCCAGACTTTCTTCATCCACAGCCTCAGTCTCCCATCTGATGCTTGGTGCCTGCCTGTAGTCCTTTCCTTGCAGGCTGCTCTATGGACATTTGCTATTATGTCTTCCTGTTATGCACAGGAGCCCTAAAGAGCTCCGAGTAAAAGCCAAGTCAGTGGGCATGGATCCCCTTGTGATTGCTGTGCTGTGCTGAGGGCAGGGAATGAGGATCAGCTGCCACAGTGCTGAATGTATCTGCTTGGGAAAGGGGGGCACCGGGGCTGTGTGGATTTGTGTTTAGCTGATATAGATGCTAAGAAGTCCTTCTACAAGGTGAGACGCTTTGAAGTTTATTTGTTTTAAAAGACCAAAAGATTATTGTCTATGCATGCTGATACTTCATTACAGCAGCCTATGTAGGAAAGAGTTCCATTATTAGCAGTGGGGCCAGAAGTAGGTGTGAGGAGCATACTTTAATATTTTTTTCAGCCTTTTGGCATTAACGACATGATTAAAGCTTGGCTGTGTGCTTCTCTCCTTTAGTGGAGCTAAGGTGGCTCACAGTGGCTTTCTGATAGCCTTGAGCAATACAAGTAAAAGTGTGAAGAGGAAAGAACTTTTGCAGGGAGGCTTGTTTCCTTTCCAGCAGAGCAGCTTGTTTTAGTGTTGTCTCTTATTTTCTCCGGGCAGACCTCTTTATCTCAGGACAGTGAAGCTGCACTGATGATGGACTATGCTGCAGCCATGGACAACTCCTGCAAAGTAGAGTCACCCACTGTGGAGGAAGCTGTTGCAAAAGTCACCTCTGATGAAAAGCTACCATTAGGTACTTCAGAAATAGTACCTGATACTGACCCACAGCAAAGTGCCCATAAGGCCTGGGGTTTAGAGAACGGCAGCCAACAGTGGGACACCAACACGCTCCTAGACCAGACCTGTGAAGAAATATCTGGGAGCTCATTAAGTGTTTCAGAAACTGGGAGCATGAAAAAATCTAAAGGTATGTGATCCTTGCCTTGCTTTAGTGAAAGACTGCTTTCTCTATGTAATTGGCAGTGTCATGCAACACTGTAGTAGTTCATCCTTTCTCACAGATTTTCATCCTTAAACTACTTGTGATTGTGGTCTTGGTTGAAGCTGTCTTACTAGCAGCCATAAGGAGTGCAGTCCTCTGGCTGTGTGAGATGTGGCAGGCTCTCTTACACTCCCCTCGATCAGGAAACAGAAGAGCTCACCCTTAGAAACTGAAGGGCAGCTCGCTACACCCAACTCAGTCATCTGGGAGAGAAATCACTAGCCATGTTGTCAATTCCTCGGTAAAAAACGTGTTCTTGTAAGCAAGGACTTGTACTATCTTAGCAGCCCCATTACTAATGTGAAGATGGTAGG
>KZ510772.1:17544-28186 GCA_002844005.1 Limosa lapponica baueri | reverse complement strand
ACTGCTGGAGAGTGTACAGCAGAGGGCTACAAAGATGATGAGGTGCCTGGAGCATCTCTCTTATGAGGGTCTTTTTAGTCTGGAGAAGAGAAGACTGAGGGGGGATCTGATCAATGCTTATAAATACTTAAAGAGAGGGTGTCAGGAAGATGTGGCCAGTCTTTTTTCTGTGGTGCCCAGGGATAGGACAAGAGGTAATGGGCACAAACTTGAATATAAGAAGTTCCACCTAAACATGAGGAGGAACTTCTTTACTTTGAGGGTGGCAGATCATTGGAATGGGCTGCCCAGAGAGGTGGTGGAGTCTCCTTCTCTGGAGACATTCAAAACCTGCCTGGACATATACAACCTGCTCTAGGCGGACCTGCTTTGGCAGGGGGGTTGGACTATGTGATCTCCAGTGGTCCCTTCCAACCCCGTATCATTTTGTGATTCTGTGATTCCACTGTATCCGGTATTGGTGCAACCTCATTTTGAGTAGTGCATGCAGTTCTGGACCCCACAGTTCAAGAATGATATTAAGGTACTTGACTGTGTCCAGAGGAGGGCAACAGAGCTGGCAAAAGGGCTGGAAGGAATGACCTCTCAGGAGTGGCCAAGGACTTTGGGTTTGTCTAGTTTGGAGAAAAGGAGCCTGAGGGGTGACCTCATGCCACTCCACAGCTTGCTGAGAAGCAGAAGCGGAGAGGGAGATGCTGAACTTTTCTCCCTGAAACCCAGTGACAGGACATGTGGGAATGGTTCAAAACTGCATCAGGGGAAGTTCAGACTTGACACTGGGAAGCATTTCTTTACTAAAAGGGTGATCTAATACTGAAACAGGTTTCCTAGAGAGGTCATTGATACCGGTCACTGCTTAAGAGACATTTGGACAACACCATGCTTTAAATTTTGCTCAGCCCTGAAGTGGTCTGGTAGCTGGACTAATGATCATTGTATGTCCCTTCCAGCTGAAACTATTCTATTCTATTCTATTCTATTCTATTCTATTCTATTCTATTCTATTATTTTTCCATCATGCCTTCTGATGCCCCTTGCTTGACCACTATTGGCAGCACAGGCAGGATATCACCCACATTATCCATGCAAGGTTTGTGTCCCTCAAGTCACAATTGGTGGAGCCAAGGGGCTGTGGGACTTTTGCCCACTTTCAAAAGATATTTGCATGATTTGCTGTTGCTGTCAGATGACCTGGACATTGAGTGTTCCTCACAGTTCACCAGAGCCATGGCATTGCTCATGTGTTTGCTGTCTGCGATCAGTGAGTTACCATATAGGCATGTTGTTACTTATCTTTCTTATCGCCTCAATAAAATTTGGTTTATGTGTTGTCAGATTCCATTACTGTTCAAACCACACTTTCCCTTAAACACATAGAATATGATAGAAGGGCTGTGGATACACTACTCCTGACTTTTGGGAGCCCAGAGTGGGCTGTGCTGTCTTATCATCCATTCCTGCCTCTAGATTTTATAAAAATTTACAATAATTAGTGCAAGCACTTCTTCCTTTTATTCTTCCTTTTCCTCTAATATATTCAACATCACTGTTCTGGTTTCAGAGCAGTCATGGAGAATTGCAGGCAGAAGACATAAAATAACCTGCTCAGTTAACGTGCTCACCATTTCTGTGTTTCTTTGACCACAGTTGGGGCTGGAAAACTGGAGGCTGTGGCTGCAGGAGATCAGGAAAGAGTTCTTTACATCCTCATCAGCATGGCTTCTGGCACAGCCTCATGCCATGAACGGCTCATCTTGCCCAGACCTTACCCCATGTCAGCAGAGAAAATTGCTGGCCCACTGCTGGCCCATTTTTGCCTTTGCTCCAGTCTTCAAAGAAAGGGGAGACTGCTCACTACAGGATCTTCCTCCAAAGGCCTGAGTCCGGAGCAACCAGTTCCTCTGGAGCCAGGCACCTTTCAGCTTCTTGATGTACCTTGGACTGTGCTGTAGGCACCTAGGAAGGACGCCTAGTGGCCAATGGCTGAAGGTGAGTCACTGGTGTACCCTTGTGGCAAAGCAGACCCACCCCACTCTGAGAAGTCTTAGCAAAAGTGTGGCCAGCAAACCCAGGGAATCGATCCTTTTCCTCTCTTTGGCACTCCTGAAACCATGCCTGGGGTCCTGTGTTCACTTTGAGGCTCCTCAGTGTGTAGGAAGGATATTGATATGTGGGAGAAAGTGCAGCAGAAGCCCCCAGGGCACTCAGGGGGCATGAGGACAAACCAGCCTAAGAGGCTTTTAGGAAAAGAATACTCAAGTGAGACCCTCTGGGTATGTATGTGCTCTGACGATGTGGAAAAGATGGATCAAGGCTTTTCTTAAAGTGTACAGTGAAAGGATGAGAGGCAATGGACAAAATTTGGAACATGGGAAATTCTATTTAGACATCAGAAACTTTCTGTTTGCTTTTTTTTTCTTTTTTTTGACCCTGAAAATTCTCAAACACTGGAATGGGTTTTCTGGAGATGTTGTGCAGGCTCTGGCCTTGGAAATTTTCAGATCTTGGGCACAACCCTGACCAGCCTGATCTAATGAGACCTGCTCTAAGCAGGGACTTGGAATGGGTGACCTGCAGAGATCCTGTCAACCTTCTATAATTCTTTGGAAAAAGTAAAAATAGTTTAATTGGTCTCTTTCTTAAAGGATAGAAGTAAGGAGAGGATAAATGCAAATTATATTTGTTTTAAAGAAACTAGGAGTGGAAGGGTTATTATCGAGTGGAAAGGCTGGTTTTGTTGTTTGTTTCTGGGTTTGTGGGTTTCTTTTTCCAGTGAGCTTTTAAGAGACTGTTTTATGAGATGGAATGTGACAGTGTGACAGGAAACTTCATTTGTTGATTCCTGAGATATCTCCCTTTGGACAGAGGGAGAAAGTCTCCAGTGCCTGGGGGGGCTGAGTGGGACAGTTGGTGCCAGCACGGTTTTGGAGTGTTGATCATTGTGTTTCTGAGAGCTCTAGCTTTGAGTGTGCTGACAGGACCTTGGGACTAGACACTATGAAGGAGCAGGAGAGGCCAACCCCATCAAGGGCTTGAGGTTGGTGGGAGAGGAGACATAATCATATGGAAGGAGAGACTCCCAAGATGTTGCACAAAAGGATGTGTCAGATAGGTCGGTCTATCCCTCTTTTACTCCTCACTTGGGAAAGGCAGAAAATCTTTCTGCATTCGTTTTTCCTCTGTTGTGTAGCCTAGGACGGGAGAGTGTTATGGTCCTTTCCTGTCCACCTTGGGTACATGGAAGGACAAGCTGCAGCCAGCTTTGTGGTGATGGACTACCAGAAGACTCCTAAAAGAGAACTGCCTTGTCTGGGTGAGGTTGGGTGCATCTTGGAACCATCTGCTGCATAGCAGCATCTGCTGCAATCCCATTTTCTCTCTGAGAGTGTAAAGTGCCCTTTTTTCTTAGGAAATAAGGAAAATGCAGATGGTGCTGCTGCTGATGATGATTATTATTGCATAGATTTGATGAAAGCTTTTTTAGACTCTAAAGTCGGTGTGGCCTGGTTCCTCTTTGGGGTTGCAGATAATCCTGCCAGAACAGGACACACAGCCAGATGCTTGGGGCCGCTGCACAACTGGGCTCCTCGTGTATTTCTGGGGATATGTGGGACAGGCGTCGTTCCTAGGTGGCAAAGGAAGGAAAGGGGACAAATGGTAGAAACACAGGCCCCACCTGTTCCCCGAAGAAATAGCCACGTCCCCAGAGAGATGAAGTAAAACCTCAGTGGGGCAAAGTTAAAAATCTTAAATGGTTCATCAGGGGTGTGCAGAAGAGCAGGCATTTCTCACTGTGGATTGGAGGACTCCACCGGGATTTTGGCAGTTACCTGCTGGCCTAGTGTAGTGTTTTAGGCCCAGGGGAACTCAAAAGACAGGACCAAAAAGAAATGCAAAAAATACACAGACTAAGATCCATGGATATTTGAACCAGGTATGACTCGACTGCCAGAACTGAAGTCCACCCACATTTTCTCCAGCTGCTCTCTACAATGCTCATCTGTCACCTCTCCCTGACCAAGCAAATTCTTTCTGCCCTTTACTTACTTTTCAGGATATACCATACCTCTTCTGTATGGTAACATAAGTTACCATACAGTAAACATAAACATAAGTTTTGGTGGTGTGGGCCAGTGCGGCTGTTGGTGCCTGGTCAGAGCTGGGATCAGAAAAGCATTTCACTGCCCAGAGGAGTAGGAAAAACAGTTTCAAGTGCCTGCCATGGGCAAAGGGGCCTCAGCTTGTCCTCACAGGGGAGGTGTTCCATCCCTCTGATCATTTTTGTGGACGCACTCCAACAGGTGTGTGTTTTTCCTGTGCTGAGGACTCCAGAGCTGGATGCAGTACTCCAGGTGGGGTCTCACCAGAAGGGCAGAATCACCTCCCTTGACCTGCTGTCCACGATTCTTTTGATACAGCCCAGGATATGGCTGACCTTCTGGGCTGTGACCGTACATTGCCAACGCATGTCTAGATTTCATCCACCAGTACCCCCAAGTACTTCTTGGCAGGGCTGCTCTCAATCCCTTCATCTCTTAGCCCGGATCCAGGTACAGGACCCTGCACTTGGCCTTGTTCAACCTCACAAGGTTCACAAAGGCCCACTTCTCAAGCCTGTCCAGGTCCCTCTGAATGGCACATCCTCAGGCATGTCAACCACACTACCTAGCTTGGTGTCATCTGCGAACTTCCTGAGGGTACACTCAATCCCACTGTCTATGTCATTGAAGAGTACTGGTCCAATATGGACCCCTAAGGGACACCAGTTGTCACCGATCTCCGCCTGGACATTGAGCCGTTGACCGCTACCCTCTGGATGCAACCGTCACACCAATTCCTCATTCACCAAAGAGTCCACCCATCAAATTCATATCTCTCCAATTTAGAGAAAAGGATGTTGTGGGGGACTGGGTCAAAAGCCTGATGCCAGAATGCAGGGCCTGATTGCCACTGGCTTTGGAAGAACTGAGTTCATCTTGCTCAGCTCCAAGAGACAGTGACTAGAAAGCATCCATTGTCCTCTGTCCCACCCTCTCCTTCCACTGGGAATGACGACACAAAAAAGGATTACATGGAGGCAAAATCTGGAATGCAGAAAATTGTAATGAGTCTGAAGAGGGAAATGAGATCACTTCTAGAGGAGGGGGGCAGAGTAGGGAGAGCACTAGCAGCTTTCGAAAGTCTGCACCCATTTCCCACAGTGGGGATCCCACCAGGCATCTGTGTGCCTGTCCCACAAAGGGAGAGGGGTCAGCAGATCCATCAGGCTGGCTCTGGGGCTCTTATAGCCCAGAAGAACAGAAGATTGGAGAGAGCGGAAGGCAAAGAAGTTAGACTTTGCTCATGATTTCAGAGGTCCTGAGCTGCCCTCCTTTGGAAGGGCAGCACTGGATGTTCAGCCTCTCTGAAATCAATGGCCAGAAGCTCTCTCCTCAGTCCAGAATCTAGGTCTGGATTCCTGGGGGTCCTTATCAGGGCTGTCATCAGTGGATTTAGCAGGGTGGACATCTGCTGCCACAGTAGCGGCTGGTAATGCAGGAGAGGTCACAGCAGGCAGAGTTGATGGGGACTCCATCACAGCTGAGGATGCTGCCAACAGCAGCGGAGGTGGAGGAGCCCACCACGGTGTTCTGCGGGAAGGAGCTGAGGATGGGACCGGGCAGGGTCACCACCACAGCAGGAGGTTCAATGACGACGGTGGAGTTCTGGCACTGCCTGACACAGGGCTCATTGCAGCTGTTGGCCAGTGGGGTCGGGCCGCAGGGCTGGCATGGCTGGCACGGCTGGCACTGGTTGTAGCAGGACATGTCTCTGGGTTGGAGGTACACCTAGGAGAGAGGGTAAAGAGAGGAGTCAGAGCACAGGGATGTGTGAGGAGCAGTCTGCCACGAGTCCATCACCCCACTGTGAGCATTTCAAAGGCATCTGCTGAGCTGGGAGGTAGAAACTGGGCAGTGAGGGAAAAGTTTTTCTTAGCCTCATCCAGACATGGTACTGCAAAGTGTCACTGGGTCCGATGAGGCTGCTGCTTATTTCTTCTATGAAGAACCTACTCTTTAAAGTCCCAGACACTTTCTAAGTCAGACCTTTGCCCTTCTTCCCCCTCCCATGACAAGCAGTACCATGACCCAGCATAGGATGGAGGACTGCATGACCAAGAAATGATGTGAGGAAAGGACTTCAGACTCACCTGTTCTCAAGGGGAAGGAGAAGAGAGAAGTGGATGAGAGCGAGGAGTTGGGCTGCCTTTTATGGTGGCCCTGACCTGCCCCAGGCCCAGACGAAGCTTCTACAGAAGTGGCAATTTTCTAAACTGCTCATGAGGAACAGAAAATATCCCAGCTAATGACATGGGCTGGGTGATTGTTTTCCCCAATGCTGCCTTCTCATTTCCTGGCTTACGCTGTCCACCTTCCCTCACGGAGGCTTCTTATGAGTGCTGAGACTGAGAGACCCCATGATGTTTGGGGCAGGAATGTGTCAGAGCCTGATGAAGCCTCAGCTCAGGTGCCGGATGGGTGCAGTGCAGTCAATTGATGTTGGCCTGGGGCATGCTGGTGGGGTTGCCCATGGCTGCATTGACAGGAAGTGGCCCATCTGCTCCCAACCCTGGAATCTTTGGCTGGTCACCCAAGGGCTTTACTTGCATGAGGATGTGCTATGTCTTTCTCTTTCCCTCCATCCCTCCCAAAACATTAAGGGCATTTCCCTGTGAAGGCTGCCTTCTGCGCTCCCAAGTCCTGAGGGAGCATTTAAGAGTTCATTTTGGCCCCACCCTCAGAAACAGCAGGGGCAGAGGAAGCAGCAATCCACCTCATGGCTTCCATGGAGCACATCAGACAGTGGGACAGGCTGATCCAGAGGTTTGGAGTTAGACAGTATCTAGAAGGATACAGTTATTAGTTTACATCAGGCATAATTCACTACATGAAACTTGTTGAAACTTCAGACTTGACAGACAGAAAGAAGATGTCATTTTGTGGGCTGAACAGAGTGAGAAAAAACCTGCAAAATGCCAAATGGCAAAGTTGGTTTTAAATCCTATGGGCAAAAATTTGGACAGAGATCCAACCTACTCAACATCAACCTTGTAAGACAACCAGAGCTGTGTAGTTACCTCTTTTCTCCAGCTTATGATATGTCCTCTTGTGTTTTTATTGATGAAGATAAGGCCCCTGTCTCATGGAATCATGCCAAAACGTACATGACCCTGGAGTACAACAGTAACCGTTCTGTGGCTTGCTTCATGGCAGCATATACACACCTAGACCTTCACAAACATTGAGGTACACTGCCAGACCTTGCCTTGACACAGCCTCTGTGGTATCTGTGAGTCATCCAGGAGAGTGGGACCACCCTGCTCAGTGAGTTGACGGGCAAGTGTCTGCCAGATGACCATATAGTGGAGTTTGTCATCAGGCCCTAAATCGTATAGCTTCTTGCAGTCTAGAGAAAAGTGTAATTTAGAGGTTAAAGGCATCACTCTAAAATACAACAAACAGAGGAAAGATCATTTTTGAGACACTGTGAGATCTCATGCTGAATTGCAGTGCAAATCTAAATAGTGACAAACTTATAACGATCATGACAGAGCAGCACTGTATCACCAGAAACAAGCATAAATGGGCAATAGAAACCAAGGCCCCTTTGGAAGATGCAGAAGGTGTTCTATAACAAAAGAGTACTGACTGAAAATTTAAAAGTCTCCCTTAAGCCTTTTGATCACAGGCTTGCACTGGAAGTACACCTTTCTGCTATCCTGGAAGGGCATAACATCTGCGGGATAAGGTTTTTCTTGTAAAAAGTCATTTGGAGAATCACAGAATGGTTGAGGTTGGAAGGGACCACTAGAAGTCACCTTGTCCAACCACCCTTCTGAAGCAGGGTCACATAGAGCAAGTTGCCCGTAACTATATCCTGATGGATCTTGAATATCTCCAAGGAAGGTGACTCCACAACCTCTCTGGGCAGTCTGTTCCAGTGTTTAGATACCCTCACAGTAAAAAAGTATTTCCTGATGTTTCAGATAAGCCTTCCTCTGTTTCAGCCTGTTCCCACTGTCTGTGGTCCTGTCATTGGGCACCACTGAGAAGAATCTTCTTTGCACCTTCCCTTCAGTTATTTATACATGTAGTGTATTGTATTTGCATGACAAGGATTTGGTAGTGAGGGAGTTCCAGGCGTGGCTTCTGTGAGAAGGAGCCAGAAGTTTCCCCTATGTTGGATGGAGCCATTTCCAGCTGGCTCCAAGAGGGACCTGATGCTGGCCAAAGCTGAGCCAATCAGCAACCTTGGTAGCACTTCTCTGATAACATATTTAAGAAGAGGTAAAAAACTACTGTGCAACAGCAGCTGGGAGAGAGGAGTGAGAATACATGAGAGAAAACAACTATGAAGACACCAAGGTCAGTGGAGAAGGAGTGGGAGGTGGCATGGGAGCTCCAGGCACTGGAGCAAAGATTCTGCTGCTGCCCATGGAGGTCCATGGTGGAGCAGATATCCACCCCACAGCCTATGGAGGACCCCATGTGAGAGCAGGTAGATGTACCCTAAAGGAAGCTGTGACCCCATGGAAACCTGGAACACGTTCCTGGCAGGAACTGTGGTCCCATGGAGAGGACCCCACGCAGGAGCAGGTTTTCAGGTAGGACCTGTGGCCCCACAGGGGACCCACACTGGAGCAGTCTGTTCCAGAAGGACTGCAGCCTGTCGAAAGGAATCATGCTGGAGCAGTTTGTGAAGTACTGCAGCCTGTGGGAAGGACCAATGACAGAGAAGTTTGTGAAGGACTGTCTCCCATGGGTGAGACCCCACACTGGAGCTGGGGAAGAGCGTGAGGAGGAAGGAGCAAGAGACAACATGTGATGGACTGACTGCAACCCACATTCCCTATTCCCCTGTGCTGCTTGAGGGGAGGAGGTAGAGAAGTCAGGAGTGAAGTTGAGCCTGGGAAGAAGGGAGGAGTGGGAGAACGTAGTTTTAGATTTGTTCTTATTTTCCATTATCTTGCTCTGATTTTGATTAGCAATAAATTAAATTAATTTCCCCAAGTAAAGTCTGTTTTGCACGTGACAGTAATTGCTGAGTAATTTCCCTGTCCTTATTTAGACCCATGAGCCTTTCGTCATATTTTCTCCCCATGTCCAGTCGAGGAGGAGGAGTGATAGAGCACCTTGGTGGGCACCTGGCAGCCAGCCAAGGCCAACCCACCACACATTGATAAGACAACCCCCTGAGCTTCCTCTTCTGTAGGGTAACCTGTTGCAGTTCTCTTAGCCTTACCTCATAGGGGAGATGCTCCAGTTCCTTAATTATCTTTGCAATCCCTCATTGGACTCTTTCCACTACGTCCATATCTCCCTTGTACTTAGGAGCCCAGAACTGGAACCTGTACTCCAGGTGTCACCTCACCAGTACTGAGTAGAGGGAAAGGATCACCTCTACCTGCTGGTAACACTCCTTTTCACGTAGCCCAGGTCACTGTCAGCCTTCTTGAGGAAAGCGCACATTTCTGCCTCATGATCAACTTGGTGTCCAGCAGGACAACCCAGCTCCTTTCCTGCAAAGCTGCTTTCCAGCTGAGCAGCACCCAGCACAGAGAAATGACCCTGTCCTCTATCCTGGTCCTGTGGTTCTGGCTGTGTGTGGGATCTGCGTCAGGGCAAAGCCCCCACACCACAGGACCCCAGAGTCTGCATTTGTGGGAAGGCCCTTGTCTGTGTGTGTGGAGCAGTGGTGCTGCACAGAGCACAAGCACCGCTTCAGCTCCAGGGCTCTGGAATGCTGAAGGAGGTCAGTGCCTGGGGGAAGTCACCCCACCATGTGCGCTGTGGTTGAACCGGTGTGTGCCATGTGCCATTCAGAGACAACTCACAGATCCTGCTGAGCATAGAATCACGTCCCACTGTCTCTGCCATATCTCCACAGAGCTGGGAATATCTCCTCTCACACAACACCTTTCCAGAGCAGAGTTGGGTTGTGGCACCTGTGGTGCCATAGAGTTCCTGGTCCTCAAAAAATCTGCTCTCTACTTGGGGAAGACAAAGCACCACAGAGCAGTGTTGTATCTCTGGGCACCAGTCACTGTCCTAGGCCTGCCTTCACCCAAGGGGGTGTTGGGTTCACTGGGACAGGACACTCCAGTGTGTGGTCTGCTGTAGCTGACACCAATACTGACTTGTGAACACCTCAGCCCTACAAATGTTGGCCACAGATGGGCCATGCCAGATGCTGCAGCGTGATAGGGCTGTGTGGGGAAGCTGGCCCTGCTGCTCATGCCATGGCATGCTGACCATGGTCTCTAAATCAGGAGATAGAGGGAAGGGGCAGGTGGAATAGGGACCGTGGGCTATCCCCAAAACTATTTACCAGTTCTCAATTCCTGCCGTCCTTTGGGAACACCATCTTCTGAGCCTCCTTGCACAGCACAGCGCCACACAAAGCTAGAGGGACACTCTTCCCCAAGTGTTTGTGGGACTGCTGACCTCCTAGTGCCTCCCACATGGCCACAGTTACTCTCTGGAGGACAGCAGTTGTCAGGATTCCAGTTCATATGACATGGTCCATGGCCAAGGGGGTATTTCTGAGCAAAGTCTCAGCAAAGCAAGGACTGATTGTCATTGGCAGTGGAGTAACTAGGGAT
>KZ510767.1:6647-25951 GCA_002844005.1 Limosa lapponica baueri | reverse complement strand
GTTATTGAGTGCTCAGATGTCCTTGCTGTCACAGTTTGATGTTCTCGTGTGTTATCCATTCAAGACAGTCACTTACTTTTCCTGAAAAACGTTGGAAGGGAAGCTAGAATTCAGGAAATGCTCATGCAAAGAAATCCTGTGGGACTTAAGTGCTGATAAGCTGTGCAGAAGAGAGGTGCCATAATGTAGCTTCCTAGCTTGGATTCAGGACAAAAAATTGTGGAAAGTTCTAACGGTAACCTCTATAATAATGCTAGTGCTGCTAAATTAAATACATTTCTTATGTACGGAATAAAACATGGCAGAGAACCTCAGTTGTCACATTCTTTGTGTATTCAGCGGAGCAGTGCATACTGTTTGGTGCCAAAAAGCAATTGCGTGTTCCCTTGCTCTGCTTAACTCTGACAGTTGAATACAAATCTCTTGCGAAGATTAGATGCCCATGTGTTTCACGAAGGAGGTTATTAAATGTTTTGAGAGATACTCTCCTCAACTACCCAGCAGGAGCTGGAAAGAGAGCCAAGGTATTTCAAGTCCCATTTGAGTTCAAACAAGACCTCATTGTGTCATTATTGCTCCCAATTTGGTTTGTGCTGCTTTCAGCACTCCCTCTCATATACATTAGAATTCTTTGAGGCTTTCTAACTTGAAGCATGACGTAATGCCACGATTTTATTTTTTTTTTATAGTTGTGGTTGATGGCTTTTAGGTTAAGCTACCTAAATTATATACAAATAAGCACCTACTGTTGAGGAAATCTTGGGGGCATGGTAGATTTGCAGGTTGAAAAACTTTGGAAATCACATCTTGCAGATTGATTTTGCACTACGAGATGAATTTCCTCAGTTTTGCTGCTGTCACACCTTCAAATAATTTTGCACTGGCACAGATTTCAAGGATTAAAACCCTTTGGGTGGAATTGGTTTCAGGGCTTGTGATGAACAACTCTTAACTTTTTCTTGAGTTTTCTTTATTTTTTTTTCACTTATAAACTGCACCCAAATGACAGAAACAACTAATTCCTCATATTCCTAGCTTGCTGTAATACGTATTTTCCTTTTACTTTGCTTATGATGTGTTTCAGGATTTTGTCCCGTTGTACCAGGACTTTGAAAATTTCTACAACAGAAACCTCTACATGCGCATTCGGGACAGCTGGAACCGTCCAATCTGCAGTGTGCCAGGGGCCAAAGTGGACATGATGGAGAGAGTTTCCCACGACTATAACTGGACCTTCACGTGAGTCAAAATGGAAGAAAAGGCTTCCAACAACTATCTTTAGAAGGGTCTATGAGAGCAAGTGGCGGGTTGTGAGATTAAAGGAGCGGTGAATTGTGTTTGTTTTGAGGTTTCCAGCAGCTTGAATCAATGAAATTTTGCTCTTTTGAAACACATCTGGCCACTGAGGTGATTATTTGTGTATCATCTTCTGGCTACTCACTAAGGCTCATGACTGTGTTAAGATTTCATGGGCATACACTTATAATAAAATTAATACTTCTATGTGTGATGACCAGAACCTGGAGCAGATTCTTTGGATTGCACTGCTACTTATGTGGCTTTGTGTTGATTTAGAATCAGTCCTGGCACTTGAAGTAAATGTTGCTGCCTGAAATTGAATTTAACAAGATTGTTTTGAGTCAGAACTGAAGTAGTCTGTAGAAACGAAATCAGAAATGCAAGGACAAGGGTTTTTACAAATTGGAAATGACATAAGACAAGTTTGATGTGAAGAGGTTTGCAGCACAGTACTTGGTGAAACTAGTCATGTCTCTCCTTGGCTTTCAAGGGCAAAATAATTAAAAGGTTTTTTTCCACTGAGCTTCTTCCTTAATCTCTGTCACGTATTGTTAGCACAGCACTGGCAGATGTGTTTCCTTTCTGTGGTTGGAGGATATCCTGCTTGAGGGACTGCCAAGTTAATTGATCTAGAGATCTTATTTTATAATTGAAAAGAAAGTTACATGTTTCTGGGATGGAGGGGGGACATGTCAGAGAATAAACAATTGGTTTGAGAAGCCTCAAGCAATGTTAGATATGATAGCAAATGTGCCTTTTAACGTAAACTCTTGTGGGAGCTAGTTTGAGACCAGAAGATAGGGAAAGCATATTTTTCACTGATCATTTCAGTTTGATGAGGAGCAGTACTGAAATATTTTAATGGTTGGTTCTATTGATCTTTAACATTTCAGTGTATGTTCTAAGAAACTGAAATAAGAATCTTCTGGTGTAGTTAATTTTTTTTGAGTGTCCTAACTTGTGTTTTTAAAACACAGGTACACGGGGAGAGTAATAAAGGACATTATTAATATGGGTTCCTACAACTACCTTGGATTTGCACAGAAGGCTGGGACTTGCCAAGAAGCAGCGGCTAAAGTTTTATCCCAGTATGGAGCTGGGGTGTGCAGCACTAGGCAGGAGATGGGTAAGTTCGAGCAAGATAGGATGTTCCCCAAATGTATGTTTCAAAGGCTGTAATCTGATTGCAGGTCTCAAACATTACTTGTTCCAACTTTTGAACCTCAGACTAATCAATAAAGAAGCTTTTACTTCAGTGAAGACAAATTGACTCACTAGATTTTGTTTACATGGCACAGCAGTTGGCTCACTTGTGTTTTCATACATTATTTTTTTCCCAGTGTTCCCTGTGGGCCTTATGTAAAGAGCAGCCTGGTTGGTAGAAATTCTTCTTGTAGAGTATAGCAATAGTGAAAGCTTCTCACTCTGAATTTCTCATTTGTTTTATGTGCAGGAAACTTGGACAAACATGAGGAGCTGGAAAAGCTAGTTGCCAGATTCCTAGGTGTGGAATCTGCAATGGCATATGGAATGGGGTTTGCAACCAACTCTATGAACATTCCTGCTTTAGTTGGCAAGGTATGGCTTAAGTCACTGACAAAAGCTCATCTAACGAAATTCTGCTGGTTGGGTTTGCTGAAAGCTACTTGTTTGGTTTTGGTTTTCTGCGGTGGCAACCCCTGCAGGTATTGTCTATGGAAACTACAGGTCACAGTGTGCATCTCTAACTTTGGCAAAAATCTTTTGGAGAAACAGCATCTGTGGGACCAGTAGCAGTCCGGATCTTACCCTCTTTCTGGGAGAGTGCCTAGCATGTTAAGGTTTACTTCCTCAGGCTACACATTAGTGTATGAAATGGTGGTTGATTAACAGGCTCATTGGCTGAAGGTATTTTGATGCTCTTGAGACATTGACTGTGTCAGTGAGACACACAGCTGAATTGCTAGTTGGTACATGCAGGATTTATTATCTTTGAGCGACAGCTGAAAAATCCTTCATTTGAAGGAACAAAATCCTAGTAGAAAAACTATTTGAGAGAAAGAAGGTCAAATGTAAAGTCTGATGATATCTACTGTGTGCCCCATAAGACAGTACACAATGCAGCATCAATGTCCTGCTTCTCAAACTACGTTTATTTTACTTATCTGAAAATGAAATGGAAGAGCTCTCTTTGTTTACATCTGCTGATGCAAAATAGATGTTCTCTTAGCTCCTGCTTAGACCCAAATAGTGCAAGTACTGGAACTGTTTCCTCTTTTGTGAAAGTGATTCGCTGTTAGCCTAATGCTACTACCCTAACAGAATTCTTTGTCCCTGTGTAGTGAATTATTTTCCCCATATTCATGTATTTTTCTATGTCGTAAATTCTTATACTTGTGATATCTACAGTGTATAAAATTGCTTGTATGTTACCTCCATCTACAAAGTACTTAATAGTGCTTCATTAAAGAAAATTAGTCCCTTTGGTACCACTGAGCACACATGGGTTTAGTCAGCGGTTACCTCCTAATATAAGAAATAGTGCAACTTTTTGATAAGGTCTTTAATCTAGGACCTTGGCCTGTTTCCTAGCACCACTGTAGACTTGCTGAGTAAACTGCGGCAAGCTGCTCTGCTCTCTGTTTTTACCTGGCTGCATGGGAGGATGAGAACTAAGCATCAACATGAGATACTGAGGCAGATTCAGCTGCAGGACTTCTGGGGAAAGTGAAACCTAAGTGGTTCTTCCAGTTAACAGCAGTTGTGTGTTTTTATTTGCCATGGTAAGGCTGCAAATTGTTTCTTAGCAAGTCTTGCCTGGACTAGCTGCATTTATGTCGGAAACACATATTTTATTTTTCTTTCTTAAGTGATTTCTAAGCAGTTCTGAGCTGAAAGGTGCTATATGCCTGGCTGTGAAACATAACCTTTTCAATATCTTCCTCTTTCCCCTTCTAATTCAGGGCTGTCTGATTTTGAGTGATGAACTGAATCATGCGTCACTAGTGCTTGGAGCAAGACTGTCAGGCGCAACTATTCGAATCTTTAAGCACAACAGTAAGTATCAGATGGTGGACTCTGCCTTTCTGCAGATGCTGTAGATTAAATACAATCTCTTCTAATAGTTAGAAATCCAATTTCATGCAAGAAAATCAATTGCTGGTTACCTGAAAGGTCAGAAGACTGCTGCTACTGAGAATGTAATCATCCTGAATTGGATATTTTTTGATATGTTCAGTCTCAGCTAATAACATTTTTATCCTGAAGCTGTTCTGGCTTACATCTTCTGCATATGAAGAGGAGCATGCTGCCCTTTGGCAAGTCTAGGGGCACTAGTGTTTTAATGTGGCTTCTTGTTACTTGGATAGCTCGGCACGGTTAGACTGTTCTAACAGTCCGTGTCACATAGTAATGCAATCTTCTAGTGGTCTAGGTTACAATTTGGAGGGTGAAAAAGTTTAATTTTAGGACCAGATGCGGACATGATCTTACAATAACAAAAGCTTATGAATGCAGATATCCTAGCTAAATTAGAAAACCATGCATTAGTACAATGTAGTACAAAAGGAATTTTTGGGATGTAAAGCATAGATTAATTTCACTGATTTACTTGCTTTAAGTATTTGTTTCCAGAATACGCAGAATTTTCACTTTGCTAGTTTCAGCTTCCTCCAAAGGACTGATATTTAGAGGTATTTTCAGGTTAAAAATCTGAAGGGCTTTCTTCTTTTACTCTCAGTGAAAGAGGTACCTGGTCGTCCGTGATTTGTAAAGCCACTACCTTCATTCTTCAGCCACTCCTAATACTCTTTATAGTATCAGTCTCTGAGATCATGATGACTCTTTTGCTCTCTTTGAAGTGTGTGGTGGTGACAGTAAAGCTGGCTACAATTATTTTCCTTTTTGTCCTACTTTATAGTGGATTCTCTGCTGTGCTTATTGTTTCTTTTGTGTTCTCTCTTGTTCTCTACTGTTTGAATAATTTTCTTTACAGAAGTGTAGAGTGTATTGTAACATTCGGTGATTATTTTTTGTTTGTTTTTTTTTTCTTAATTCTTCATAAATCTTGATTGCTGGGCAAGATCACAAAAGCTTTGCATTCGACTTCTGCATTTGTACAGACATACTTCTAAACATTGCATCCAGTTGCAGAATTTCAAAGAGCACTGGTTGACATAGTTCTGGGTATGAGAAGGACTTAGAAGGTCTGGTGTGATGAGGAAGAATAAATGATCTGTGGGAATGGGGTACAGACTAGCAATGGTGAGATCGGGGGATGTTGTAGAAACCTTATGGATGGTGGGGATCTGTGAAAGAGAGTGGAATCGCAGATTAGAATCAGAAGGCAAAATGCAAGCAATGATCGTGGCCTGTCAGGATCATGATCAACTCATAGTTATGTTTGTGTTTTCCATCCAACTCTTGTTATACTTTATGCTGCCTCAGTTAACTTCATTTTCCTGAGATGTTAATGGCTTTGTTCATATTCTTTTCAAAAATAATGGGGGGGAAAAATGAAAAATCCCCCTTAAAAATCCTTGTTCAATGTATTTTAATTTTTTTTTTCTACCTAATTCTGCAGTTTATCCTTTTTATTAAGGTCAGACCCTAATTCCCAGTCTTTCCCTCTTTCTTGAGAGATCAGAACAGAAGTTTATATTCCATTGTTCTCCCTAACTGCACTAAACTTTTCCTTTCTTCCTTGAGAGATTTGTTGGAGGTAGGGCCTCAACTGCTGACTTCTTTGTCTTTTTCTGAACATTAGCTGTCTTCTAACAGTCTATTAACTGACATATTTTGCTGTATAATTTCTAGTCTAGTTCTAGTTCACAAGCTTCTCTTGCTGCTACAACTGTCCTAGTCTACCAATCCTCTTTTCATGATCGTTGGTGCTCTTTTTCATGCCCTAGTGTTTATATCTGTCTCTTGCTCAGCACTTCACCTTTTATGGTTTGACTACTCCCATTTCCACTCCTTTCCTCAGGTGTTTTTTTCAGGACTGATTTAATGTGTATTTATTTGCTCACATTAGTCAGGTCTCCTAGGATCATGTCAAGTGTTCATAGCCAAAGCTAGTAAGATTACAGAATGCATTACTACTAACAACTTCATCTGTCTAGTTTCTGATATTCTGAGCACTGTCTTTTTCCTACACTGGCAGTTCTTTTTTCTTCCTTTTTTGTTTTTGGTTTAATAGCTTCCTGTTCCATGCCTCTGGTCCCTTCAAT
Source organism: Limosa lapponica baueri (assembly GCA_002844005.1). Taxonomy (NCBI): domain Eukaryota; kingdom Metazoa; phylum Chordata; class Aves; order Charadriiformes; family Scolopacidae; genus Limosa; species Limosa lapponica. The sequence goes on along the minus strand of KZ510767.1, from coordinate 19,445 downwards.
TTAAAACAAAGCAATAAATAAGTACACTTGTTCCCCTTCTTGTCCTGCACTCTGGTCTATCTTCTACTTATCTTTAGTTGATTATCCTTGAGCTTGCTTGTTCTTTTTTTAGTTATTTCTATCTGTAAGGACACGCTTACTACCTAACTTGCTTTCTCTTTTCCTCACAATGAGATACCTTCCTCCTTTTTTTTCTTTTTTTTTTTCTTCCTTGTTTGCTGTTTATGCCTAATGCTCTAACTTGTGCTTTTAGCTTAGGATGATGAAATTCTTCCTTGGAGTTCATACAGTCACCCATTCCCTTTAATCTCATCTGTGGGCCCGCAACTAGATGAAGCCCATGCTTATTGACTTATGTATGGTCTGTCTTCCACACTGGAGCAATTTGTGCATTTCTGGAGTATTGCTGTCTTTAGTCATGTCAAAGCTCAAGCTAGTAGCTGTTTTGGTACCATTTAACAGTAATTTCTGGTGCAGATATGCAAAGCCTGGAGAAGCTGCTCAAAGATGCTATTGTGCATGGGCAACCTCGTACACGGAGGCCCTGGAAAAAAATTCTTATCTTGGTGGAAGGAATATACAGGTACAAACTATTCTTTGTATTCCTAAGACCCTCCACATGAGATCTAGCTGCTTAGTATTTGGGTTCCTTTGCCAAAAAATCAAACTATGAATATTGTCACTTCATAGTTATTTCATTAATCTCATCTGCGAATTAAATTGAGCTGTGTATGTCTCACATCCTGGACTTTCTGTTGCTAGTCCTGTAGCTGCACCTGGTGTTATCACAATGCTTCCTACATCCTGATTAGATTGTAGAAATTAATTAATCTAAACTGATTATTTACATCAGAGCTGAGGTCTTAAATTGCTTGTCCATTCCATTCTTTCTGTGCTCACTAGATGATGCTAGTGTGAGTAGAATTGCACAAACTGAATGTTTGAGCTGAGAGTGAATAGGAGCATGTAGTAGGCTTAGCTGTGTTAGGCATTTAAATCATAGTGACTTCCAGCACAAAATGGGATGTTTTGGAGTGCTACTAGTGAGAGCATAGTCAGTTCTTAAAAACAACAGGTAAGTAGATGTCAAATCAGAATGCTGACATTAGGGTGGAAGTACAAATGAGATAATTCATTTAAAAAATTGTCACTGAACACATTCCTTCGCCTTCACTTACCATTGCTGCTACTATTTAATCTGTATGTCAGCATCCCAGAGATGTTAAACAGGTAGAAAGTAGAGATCTGCGAAAGTAGAGTTGCAAGGGGAGTTATCTCTGCAGAACACAATGTGTCTAGCAATTTTTATGTTTTCATAATTACTGAAAGAGTGAAGAAAAGAAAGCTTAGTGACTTTAGGCGCTATAAGGAGGCCCCAACCATTAAATCAACTCACACTGAATTTCTGTTTCTCAACAGTATGGAGGGATCCATAGTCCGTTTGCCTGAAGTGATTGCTCTAAAGAAGAAGTACAAATCCTATCTATACCTTGATGAGGCTCATAGTATAGGTGCCCTGGGTCCCACTGGCCGGGGTGTAGTGGAGTATTTTGGACTCAGTCCTGAAGATGTGGATGTTATGATGGGAACATTCACCAAGAGCTTTGGAGCTGCTGGAGGATACATTGGGGGCAAGAAGGTAAAAAGCTGAGAATCTCATGGCTGTTTCAGGGTGGCGGTGGAGTCTTTCACTAAGCATTTCAAAGTTGATCTATTTCTTAAGTACCTTGATTGTCTGTTTGTTTCATAATTTTACGTACTGTCTAGTACAGTGGAAGTCTGTGCAATGCAGAAGAGCCTAGTCTAGTAAAATACCTCACAATTGTATGGTTTGCAGGTGGTCAGCAATGATCTCGGTTTGCAGAATATACGGTAGTGGTGTAATATCTTTTTAGGAACTGCTAGGAGCCAGGAAGCAGGGCTTTCTTAATGTTACTTTTTATGAGACTTGCAGGAAAAATGCCAAAAGCTGAAGTTTTTCAGCCTGTTTGGATGAAATTCCCCTTCTCATGTTAGTTGGGTAGAGTTGACTCAAACAGTTTGCTTTCTAAAGACACTTCTTCACTTCTCCATTTTTTATTCTTTTTTTGGAGGGGGCTACTGACTGTCTTCTATTGGAAAATACTGTTAGAAAGTGTTGTCCTTGCCAAACCCCTCCTTTTGGGTAAGATGGTGTAGACAATTGCATGTGTCCCCCCTTTCTCATATCCTCAAACATATCTCACAGATCAGGCTTCTGAGCTTTATTTGAGAGTAAAATTCTACCATTTTCCTACCAGGACAGTAATTTTTTAGATACTAGTAGTGACAATTACTTCAGGCAATCCAAACGAGGATGGGGGTTTGAATGTCCCTCTTTGGGAGTTTACTACAGTTGAACTAAAATTACTCAGACATCTTCCCCAGAAAAAAATTAATCCATATTAGTCATCTTCCAAAGGTAGCGAGCCAGTGGGATTAAATTCCTTGGCGTAAGGTGAAGCTGCTAAGAGTCCTTCGCAACTGTGTTTTAGTTACTGTTTGAGGGATTACTTCAGAGGTAAAAGGCCTTAAATCTTCTTACCTGGTTTATTTCAAAGTCCGTTTACAATTTCCTTTAACTCAACTCTGACTCCAGGCAGAGAGCAACATAAAATTGAGCACTTCCACATATTTCTATAATATGTTCCTGGCTTGTGCTATCTACGGTGCCATCATTATTAATTTTATGGTAGCAGAAGCCAGAATGCATCCTGGCATTCATGCTGGGCTTTATACTATTTTGCTGGAATGGTCTGGGTATTTTAGAGCGGTTTTGTTACAGCTAGCAACAAGCAGCCGAGATCTATGGTGTGTTGGTCCTTTGTTTGTCTATGACCTGCTTTTGCCCTCTAACAAGTGTAGCGGGTGTGTTAAACTGGGAAATGCAGGAGGGATAGGCTGAGGCTCTTGCACTCTTAAATTACACCCGCTGCTTTATTTATATTGTGCTGATAAATGGGAGAAAATGTTTTATGAACTATTCCCCTGTTTGGTGACTTTTGTGGGGAAACAATTATATTGAGTGTGATACATAAGCACCTATGGCTCCTGCTCCCCACTATTTCATTTGTTTTATACTCCTGCTGTTATAGTAAACACTCTTGAAACACGGCCTGTGCGCAGCCTGAGTAACACAGACCCCTTGTTGCAATCCAATGCTGGTGGTGTGAGCTAAAAAGTCTGGTGTAAGCATTTGTGTTTGATCAACGCGCTTTCTTGTCCTGTGACATAATTATGGGTTGTTATGTCCCTGGTGTTCGCTCTTCAACTGTTTATTACTTGTACTGTAAAATCAGCCCTCGAGCTACCTGTTCTCTTCCATGATGTTCTGAAAGAGGTTTCTTGTGGTAGCCATTTCTACTCTGTAATTAAGACAAGACAATAAAGCATTTCTTCAAATGCTGGGAATTCAATGTCTGATGCCTCTTGTGTTTTGCTAGGAACTGATTGATTACCTCAGGACATACTCTCACAGTGCTGTGTATGCAACATCACTGTCACCTCCTGTTGTGGAGCAAATCATCACCTCCATGAAGTGCATTATGGGTGAAGATGGTACAACTGTTGGTGAGTCTTTATAACAGCAAGCGTGTGGAAGGGGGAAGCCAAACAGAGCCTCTTTATCACTTTGACAGATAACTCATTCAGTTGACACATCCATAGTTATCTGTTAGCTCATGTAGACTTGAAATTTCTGGAGCAATAAACCAATTTACTATCCTACTTGGCCGATCAGCCTAATGACAGTATAAGCGATTTCCAGCTAGAGGTAAGTCATCTTAGAGTCCTATCTAAGACACAGTATTGTCTTGTATTTTGTTCTGTGTGTAGTTTCTCTAGCTCCCTCCTTTTTCTTCCCCATTGTCTGTCCTTTGTTATTTGCCCACTTCTTAGATTGCTTTCAGAGTATTTTGCTGTGTATCTTTTACAGTTTTGTGTGCTGTTTACTGCAGGGGCAATGCTTTTGATTTTCATCTCTAGTATAATTTGATGTTTGCACCTCAGTTAAAGTAAATACCTTTTTAATAATCTTGGGGAGTTAGAGGTAGTTTTTAAGACCGGTAGACTTAATGCACCAGGAGAAGAAATTCAGCGTATTAGTGTTTATTGTCTTAGTTATCCCTTTTCATTATGAAAGTAAGAAAGAGGAAATCTGTATTAGTCTTGATGTATTCGGAGTCAAAAATACAAATTCTTGTGTCTCATTTGCCTAGTAGCAGCTTCCTTCAGTTACAGCATGAATTAAATCAGTTGCACTTGTGGTGGGTAAGCTGCCTTGAAACTGAAATGGTACAGCACTTAGCACGTAGGATACTTTTCCCTCTTTGCAGCTAATTAAAAAAATTGTGAGCAGCTCATGCAGGATGACAGTGTAATTTGAGGATCTGTCGGTGGCGTTCAGTTCAGAGGCTCTTAGAATTCAAGCTGCAGAATATATTCAGTTACGGGAGTTTCAGGCATCTGGCCACAAGGTGGTGGTGTACACTGAAGAACTGCGTTTGCTTTCGAACGTGGGTCATCTGGCCAACTAACCTGACAGATAACTCCAACAGTGAAAAAGCTTGTTGGAGAAATGACTTAAGGGGTTTTTCTCTTATGGCAGGTTTCATTAAGCTTGTTTACATTATCTGAGAACGGGGTTAGTGCCAGCAATTGGTGTTGGTGGATGCTCAATAGAGAGGTCGTCACTGAGGCAAGTGCAGCCAGGCAGCAGCCTGTGTCTCTACTAGTATCGAGTGCTTCTCTGTGGTCCTTGTGAGATACCTGTACCAGCCAAGAGTTGTCCCCAGTGCTGTTCTTGAGAACAGATATTAAGCAAGCTTCAACCCATGCAAAAAGTTGTGCAAAAGGGCTGGGTCTCGCTGTCATCTTAAAAGTGACTCTTTGAGCTCTTTCTAGCTGATGATTTGCCAGCAGTCTGCGGTCTGCTCAGGCGTTGCTTGTTTTGGGTTTCTTCCAGTATCTGTTTTGCTTAATGAAGTGGGAAGCAAGGAATGTGTAACTGATTTCTGTTTGCAGTATTCAAGCTAAGGCATTTTTGCCCCTTTCTGAGGCTACACTGCGATAGGCTCTCAAGCCAGGAGAATGGAAGCAACTTCCACTCCAGGCTGTTCTCCTGCCGTTATGCCAGCAAGATCCCTCAGAGCTGAAAGGTAAACCAGATCAGGAACCAATTTGGCAAAATAAAAATATCTTAAACTCAAAAGGCCTTTTTTTTTGTTGCTGTGTTGCTAAAATGCATGTCAAACTACATCCTGCTAATTTGGTGTTAAGGAATACCAAAATTCCTAGCTGCTCTTTCTATTGAGAAAATAAGTGGGTTTGCTGTTTGAAAGCTGTGTCATTTCAAAGAAGCCTCTGTATGTTTGATTTCTGTACAAACTGTAGTGCTTCTCAGAAGTGCTGGATATAACAGCTGAATAGCCAAAGCCCTGCCTGCTCGTACTCAGGCTTCTCAGCTACAGGTCTCGTGAAACTGTTCTAAGGCTTTCTAAGCATCTAAGTTAGCCTTCAGCTGGGATGAGCACCTCATAGGAAGTGCTTCTCTGTTCATTTTCTGCACAGTCCTGTTTCCCAGTCATGCTTTTTTTTTTAATTGCCTGAAGGCTTTAGAGATAATATTACTTTGTAGGCATTTTCTGGGGATGAAGTTGGCAAATGTTCAGTTGGGTGAATTGAGCAGCTGCCTAGTGATAGCATGACAAAGTTTTTTTTCCTTGTTTAAGAGATTTGGCTGAAAAACTTCTATTTGGACTCTGTGGAATTGCGGGTGGGGCTCTGGAGGACCACAGCCTGCAGTTGGTTTGACTAAGCGTAAATGTGGAGTAGAGTGGTTCTGGTAAGAGTTGTTAACTGTGGTGTCTTAGAGAAATAGTGTAGTAGAGAAATAAAAAAATAAAAAATAGTGTAGTAGAGAAATAGTGTTAAACTGGGTCACTGGTAAGCACCTCTGAATCAACTCTGTATTTCAAAAATTTCACTGCTGTTAAATTAGTTGAGCTGAACTAATGGATGAAGGAAAACTTGAGATAGGGCAATGGTTTTACAAGGGTGCGGGAGCTGGAATCAGAAGAGTTAGATGGCTAACTCAACCCCATTTTTTGGGCCACAGCTAAATCTTTTAATGGCTCCAAGAATGCTTTCTCGAAAAGAGCCTTTGCAGCTTCTTCGTCTGCCTGCGTCTGTTCACCACACGCTATTTGTAAAAGCTGCTGTCCTCCATGGCATCAAACCTTTGTGGAAATTGTGATGTCAGATTGAGATGGTCTGTAGCTGAGGAATAAGTAGCAGGAAGCAATTAGTTTTTGAGGACAAAAGGTTTTTTTTCTGTATTTTTTTGCAAGAATAAGTTAATTCTCTCTTCCTATGCTTCAGCTTACTTCTAAATCTAATGAAACATCTGGAGGCTCTAAACTTACAATATAAGATGTTGTAGTTATGAAAACTTTGCATAACTAAAAAAAAAAAGTAAGTATCTCCTTTCGGATCTTTCCAGCAAGCTGCCAGTGACTAAATAGGATATTAGTAGGAGGCAGCACAGACAAAATACAGATGCTATGAAAACCTGAATGGCTATTTATAGAGAACATAAGATGGTTGGCCTGCAGATGTGCTGCCTGAATTGGGACAGTAGTTTCTTGTGTCTTGATTTCTGTTGAAATTAATCTGTTAATTCTCTGTACTGTTTATGCATGTGAGTGATTAATGAGCTTCAGTCTTTCTGAAAACAGTTATATACTTGTATTAATATAGAATTATATTCCCATTACTTGCTCCTTCATCCAGCCTGCAAAAAAACCACTCCAGCAGCCCAAGTGATGGCAGAGCCATGTTATGGGTTCTTGGTAGTGATGCTTCCAGTACTGCTTCTGGAACTCTACGTTATTAGCTCAATGCTGTATGTCTGTTCTGTTCTAATTTGTATTTACAATCTTGCATGTAGTTGGCTAGAAGACCATCATGTGGTCTTAAAACATACTTGATTTGTGATCACTTTGAGAAGTCATCCTCAAGAGTGGTGAACATCTCGAGCATGTAGAATGTCTTCAGAAAACTCCAATGACAATGTACATGGGTATCTTCTCATCACATCTGGCTTTGATATATAGTAGAGCAAAGTCTGTAAGAGAGATGGAGAAGGCTTCTTTCCACTAAAGCAAATTTTTGGAGCTGGTTTTCCAACTCAAAGTCACTATGGTTTAAATCGTTAACAAGCAAGTGTTGCAGATGCTTGTCAGCAGTTCAGTGGATGCTGCTCTTTCTCTCTGTTCAGCCACACACAAAGATGAATGAAATTCAGATGATAGTTTTGTAGATAAAGGGGCTTTTTTTTTTTTTAAACAATAATAATAAAACAACACAATAAGCAGACTTTTTGGGGTCATAGTATACACAGAGATGACAAATTGATTCCTGGAATGAAGTTCTAGAAACTTGTAAAGTCACTTGATTCTTGCTGTTTGTGTGGTATTTAGGTTATTCAAATTGACTGTAGGGAAAAAGAGACAGTTTGGTGGTGTTCTAGTAAATGAGATATTGTTGAGATTTATGATATTAAGTACTTAATCTGTCTTGGTGCATTTTTCAGCGTCAATGGTTCAGTTTGAGTTGAAAGCTGGATTTTTCACCATTACATTCTCGTTGGGACTGGGAATCTGGTTGTCTCCCTTCTGCCATTTACATCAGAGCCAGTGATACATCCTGTGCAACTGGAGTTCTTTTAGCACTGTTGGTGTTCAGGACCCAGGCTGTTTGTTGCCCTATATCGCTGAGGGCAAGTGAAAGAAAATCATCAAGTAACTGACTGAGATGTGGGCAAATCAAAACATGCATGTTGAAACCAGTCTAGGAACTAGTTAATCTCCTTCAGAGATGAAACTCAGTTTGCTCTCCTGTATATTAAAAACTGAAGGTGAGCTTTAAATCCAGGAGCGTTTTAAGTTTGAACTAAAGCTTGCAGTTTTAATGGCTTGTAAAAGAGGTGAACTTCCATGGACATTAACTCAATAATAGTAATGATACATGTTGATATTGATTATCTTCCATTTTAGTTTGAAGAGGCAAATATCCCATACCCAATCACAGCACCATACATCGCATGTGTAGAATAAGTTGTGGATAGACCTTGCCCAAGATGGCACTTAAATTCTGAGTGAACGTTGAGCACTGTATAGAAATCAAGGATTACTATCCTACTAATGTTGCAAGTAACGGAGGTAGCAGTTGCATAGGCCATCCCAGCTGCCAAGCTATTGGAAATGCATAACTAACCTTTGAAGACTAGTCAAGTAGCTGCACATAATTTGATTGGTATTTGTCTCATCTGAGCACCTCAGTTGTGATGAGCTAGTAATTGATTATATCTACTCAGAGGAAACCTTAAAAAAAAATATGTATTTCTAGTCTTGCCACTGCTGTGTGCAACAAACTTGAGTAAGTTAAATCAGAAAAGGTAGTTAAAACAATTATAGCCAAAGGGAATAAGAATGTACGGCTGTGTTGGCAGAGAACTGAGCCTAACTGAGCTGCTGGGAAGACAGGACCATTGCTATGCTGTTAATATGCACAGGGAGAAGCATGCTGGAAACATAAATAGGTCTAGTCTGCTTAAATTCTAGGGGAGAAAAGACTATAATTAGTGTTTAAACCTCCAGGTAGTTAATCAGGCCCTCAAGTGAAGATATGACATCAGTAGTTCAATCAGCTTGCCTAATCGGTAGTTTTCTTCAAGTTGGACAACTTGTAAAATTCCCCTTTTCTTTCCAAAGATAAGCCCAAAGTATATGCAAGTATAAAGTGTAAGCAGTAATGAAGGAATAGCCCACGTTACATCACTTGGAGTTGAATTTTAAGCCATTTAGAATATATTTATAAGTGAAGTTTGTACCTTGCCACTGTTAGCAGTAGATCCACAAATGGAAGCCATGGCTGCTGTTGTAGTCAAAATGGGAAATAAATACTCCTTGTCCAGGCTGAGGTTGAAAACATTCAATTAGCATTAAAATCGGTTCATTTGAATTTCCTCCAATAAGGCACTTGTTAATGAGGTGTTAAATTATCACCTTGGGAACCCAGGGACCAGTCAAAACTAATTTGAGCAAAGTGAAAACTTTTTTTGTTGCTGCCCTTGAGAATCTCAAGCTGAGCTGGGAAACTGTTGGAAAAACAAATACTCTGGGGGTCATAAAGAGAGTTTCCTGCTTCTCTCCAGGGGACTGACAGTTTTAAACATCACTCTCTGTATTTGTGCTTCCAGCTGGGGATCTTTTAAATCCAGCTTGTTGCTGCACCCCTACCTCCCTCCCACAGAGCATGGCAAACCTCCAGAAAAATTGCTTTAACCTGGCCTGGGCAGGAGAAATCTTGCAGTCTTTGGTGCTTTGAAGAGTGTTTACAGACATTAGCAGAGCTGTACCCTTTGTGTTGTGCATTGGAATGTGAGAATCTTTCAGTGCCTGCCTCTTCCTTTTGGACTTTAATCAACATTGTGGTGTTTGTGCAAGAGCTCATAAACCTTTATTACTGTACACCCACTTTGTTCTCATAACGTTCTGGTTCTTGCTATTTCTGTTCAGGTGTGAACTGTCTTCTGTATCTTCGTAGCCTAAACACTGATCTGTCATAGCAGAAATACAACTAGGAATGTGGCTTTGCTTAAGTAATTTCATTTTTCTTCATTTCTTACACTACATTAAATTTAAAATGTGTGGCACACTTTTTACTCTTGCTAGCATTTGAGGTGCCACACTTCTACAGAGTGCTGGTGTGCTGCTCCTACAGGGAAAGGAGAAAATACGGGACGGCAGTTCACTAGTATATATTGTTAGCATTAGTGTGACTAAAATGCTTGTAAGTCAGTATGAATATTAAGGTGAAGCATTTGAACAGGAGTAATCACAAATGAGGTGATGTGCACTCAGACGTCGGGTTAGTGTGAAACTGAGTTCATGGTTCCTGGTGTGATATGTGAATTACTAGAGCAGAGTTTTTTTTTTTGAAAATATCTGAATGACCCCCATAAGCACCACTACCTATCATCAGCCATGGCAACTGCAGCAATTTTCTACATAGAAAAATTAATACTGGTATTGCGATAGTCTCTGCAGTGTACAGACCCACGGCAAAATTTCATTCTATGAAGTGCATAGAATGTAAATGTTTCCAGCTTCTTTGGAAACAAGCAACAGTCCATAACTGAAGCCCTTTCCGTGGACTGTGTGCAGGTGTATCGGGCTGTGGGACTCACAAACGAGTTGAACTACAGTCCTTGCTGACTTTAGGGTGTTCTGATGTAAAATGTCATTGGCACCAGGTCAACTCATGCCATTTCACATGAGTGCAGTTGATCTACCAAAAATTCCAAAATCTTGACAATCTACAATGTGTACTTTAGTACTGCTAGTGTGCAGATGTTTGCCGATGTCCCAGAATTAATAAACTTCCTTAAATAGTACAGAATTAGTCTTTGAAGGAAGAAGCTGTCTGAGAAACCTCCATGACAGTTAATGTGTTTCGAGAGCATATGGCCAGTGGAGAGATTTGAGGCAACTTTAAATGAGATTGTGCACGTCCTTGTTGCAGTCTAGCTCCAAGAGTGGGGTTTAGCTCAAGACAAATTGGCTTGTCAAGAACAGGATAAAACAACCTGTAGAGCTTCTTTATGCCATGGGTAAGCTTCTGTTAATGCTTAGGTTATTGCCTAATTGCTGCGCAGTGGAAAAGTTGTAGTTACAAGGCTGTCTGTGTGGGGGAAATGTATTACAGAGCATACATGCTTCTCATGTTCATGTTGGCTGGCAGCTCCTAAGATTTCCTAACTTTGTCTATGGACACTGGGATTTCAAAGAAAAAAAAAAAAGCCTGTAAAATACTTCTGAAGCTTCTTATGACTTTCAAGCTTGCCTCACTATTGTATTGTAAAAGTGTGTTGCCAAACTCAGGCCCTAAATGAGCAATGGAGAACTAATTTGTCCTGCAACTAGCATCTCCAAAACTAAGTACTCTGTGCAAACAGATGTGGTATCTTACAGAGTAGCTGGAAGCAGAACGTTTAGTACCTCCAACCTTTACTGAAAATAGCTTGTTGTTTCTAGAGTTATTGCTATATTCCTGACAAGTAACTTTTTGTTCACGACCTGGCATTGTAGAGACAATTGTGGGTTTTATGTGCACAAAGCTTTGATCTTTCCAGGATCCTTGGAAAATAGAGCCATGCAGGAAAAACAAGTCTATAAAAGTCACAGCAGAGACAAGGCCTCCAGGGTTTGGGCCTTTTCAGGCGCGAAGCCTACTCTTCCACCTCACTGCAGATCCAGGTGGCAGGCTACCAGGAACTGCTTGCCAAATACAACTTACTAACATGGGAAAGCTCAACACCCTTCCTGTTGAAATTATTGCAGAGTTTTAGGGTAAATCTGGGAGCACCATAGAGAAGGACACGTATGGCTGCTATAACAGATGTTCAGGCAGATGTGGGCAGCTCTGACACGGTGGAAAATTTGCAAGCTATAGCCTTTATTATGAGATGAACTTCTTAGCTATAAGTATCTTTAATGTCAAAGGAAAAACGTGAGATGTTGTACAGGACTTCTTGTGAAAATGGATCAAGATCCTCACAAAAAGATGTATGAAGACTGCATTCTGTGAAAGATTCAGGTGCTACCCTTCTCAGTGACTTCATACATAAGTTTCCTGTTTAAAAAAGCAAGCAAATGAAACCAAACCAACTCCTCCAGACAGGAAACTCTTAATTTTAGGACACATTAGTAAAGAGCACGTACACATTTGCAGCATCCTGTCTCTCCCTTGCATTAGGTAGGAGAAATCTCTAGCAATATTGGGAGGTATATCAAAGTCATGCTGAGGGACAAAAAAGACCGTTGGAAACCACTGTGTTCCGTTCCATAAGGTCCCATTTAGTACCACTGAGGAAGAGTAGGTATTCAGGACTACTCTGTTCTCCCTCCTTATCCTTTAAGTGATCCTCCTATCAAGAGGCTGTTAGAAGGTATTATGTCTGCCAGGTGGGGTTTTTTCTGGATTTTCAGAGTAAGTGCTGCTACAAAGGTGAAATACTTCTCGTAGTACCTTACAGTTTCAGTTACTGGTCAAAGCTTACTTATGTGAAGGATTTCATTATCTCAAGCTCGTGGAGCCTGTTTCATAGTGCTCCTGATACTGTTTCTTTATAAAGCTGATTTCTGTTCAGTTTGGCAGAAGATAGTACTGCAGTGTTTATGGCTGCCGTCTCCCAAAGAGTAGGGTAGTCAAACACATCCTGCCCTTCAGCCTTGCTCACTGTCCAGGTGAGAGAATGGATGCCCTAGCTCTGTTTGTCTCTTTTTAGCCTAAGCTGATTACTGGCCGTTTCTAACCAAAGGTGGACACTCTATAGCTGGCTGGTATATCTCTTCCACTGAATATCAAGCCTTGCTGTGCTAGAACTTGAGCATTAGTCTAAGTGCTTTGGGAACAATGCTGTTAGAAACTTTTAAGGTGTTGACATAGAGTGTGACCAAATAACTAACACTGAATAGTGTTTCTTGCACTTATACACTTCACAGCTGATTTTATAGTTAAGAGCAGCACTTCAGTAGCTGATGCACTGTAGGGAATGAGGGAGAAAATTGTTGCTAGTCATCTGCAGTTAATCTGCACTGTTTCTTACGGCTACCTCACTGCCTGTGATTTCTGTGACGTACAGATCCCTCTATTTGGCTGAACTGGCTTTTGAGTTGCAAAAGAATGGATTAAGGCCTGTGGATGTTGTGTAACCTC
>KZ510759.1:14025-28387 GCA_002844005.1 Limosa lapponica baueri | reverse complement strand
GAGCAAAGGTGCAAAGGTGTGTTGGCAAACATGAAAATGATTCCAAGTGGATCCTGAGGTGAGGAAGAAGAAAGCATTAACATGAACATCATATTGCTCCTGATGAAGGCACTCCAGATGCTGACAGCTCACTGTAACACCCCAGCACCAGCACAATGAAACAACCAGCCTTAGGACACAGAAGAACAATGGAAGCTTGACCATCAGGAAAAGGGGTAGAAAATCTGTGTGTGAGTAACAATTCAAACTCTATTATCAATATTATTGAGGCTTTCTCTGTATAGAATTATTCTAACTATTATTTGTTGGTAACAATTATATCTGGATTAATAGGGACTAGACTATTAAGATTTCAATTATGCTAACCAAAAAAAAAAAATTGGCTTTATGTAGGATATGCTTACTTTTTGTCCATAAGTAACATTTGCAGTGTAACAACTGGTGGATAGTGCGGGCAGCTCTTCTGTGAACCTGTGAGGCATTTTGGAGTACAGCCCTCTGTAAGCCCTTATGGCATTGTAAGGGTCAGTCCTTCTGAAGCCCTTACAGCAATTTGGGGCTGTCCTTTTGTCTTCATCATACAATAATCAGAGAAGATGAGGGAATGGAGTTAATATGCATCCCTCTGGTCCTGGTAAGTATCTCACTTAAACAAAATAATTGACTTAAGGGCAACCTCTGCAGATACTTTTAAGGATATAAAGTGTGTTTCCTCTTTGCCCATGAAGGGGATTTTGAGTGTGACACCCCACTCTAGCCTTTTCTTGTTCTTATTGTAGTCAGTGAGTATACAAGCACCCTCATACCTCAGTTTTAAAATTATTGTGCACTGGTTTGCAAGCATGATATGACAATGGATGAATAATATAATCTCGTTATCAAAAGGTTCATTTCATAGCATTCTATATGCACTGTATATATTCCTTTTTTAATTTTCATCCAAAGTAGTAGTAAGCATTTAGTCCACCTGGGAATGTAGCATCCATCACTTCACCGTGAAGATAATTTAATAAAATTAACCAGGAAATAGTTCCACCATCTGGTCATACTGTTTTTAACATAAAAATGCTTTCCACATAATGTCTGTATATGTGAAACTGCTAAATATTTTAAGTTTCGTATTCCAAATTCACTATAAACATTTTGGCAGCCGTTTCAAAAATGGCTGCGCTGCTGGGTTGTTTATAGTAGACAGAAAAACTGGGTTAAAAAAACACCAGTCAGGAAATTCTTGTGCTAACTCTCCATCTTCAAGCCTTACTCTTTTGCCAATGTTACATCTGTGATATGAACCTAAGCTGGTGGCTTAAGGAGAGTGGATGAACAAACATTTGCTTTAACTGTTTTTCTGTAAGATGTCAATGTGCATTTGCAAAATTATTTATTTTACATAATACACCTGGGTGTCACAATTTACATTCTGCGAGGTCAAGAAGTTAACGATGCAGGCTTCACTGCATTTCTTCAATGCATTTCCTTGCATTTAAAATAAGATACTTTTTCTCCCTCATGTCTTAATCCAAACCAAATAGTGATCGTGATGAGCTGTGGTGAAAAAGATCTCTTGCAGCAGCATTTGGAGTTGCCCATTTCCAGCTATATGGAATATGGAACAAAAGTCTTTTTTTTATGCCAATTATTAAGAATGTGGAAGAGTGCGGCTCACTCATACTCCAAAAGTCATTTTAAAAATAAATAAATAAAGGCTCTGTCAGAATTTACTCTTTCCTTTTTGGAGTTATACTCTGGAATTACTCCAGGTGCAAAGTTGTAGAATTTCCCAGATGTCTGAATTTAACAACTACAGTTCAACTAAAGGCCTTCTTAAGCAGCTTCAAGAAATATTAAGGGTATCAAGAAGAATGTGTTTAAAGTACTTAGTAGGATAAGTAAGTCTGTTTCCTCTGTTGTGATTTTCCTATTTCTTTAGTCAGGATAAAGACGTAAAATACTGTGGATTTCTGTATCAGATTTTAACATGAGTGAAAAACAGGAATAGTGAAAGTTGACCATGAACTCTAGTTCTACTTTTTTAGTTCTAATTTCTGGGTTGTATGAACAATTAAAGTTCCTGTGAAATTTTAACCAAATTGCAGTAAGACATTTTATGTGGATAGAGCTTTCTGTGGATTTTTTCTGGTTTTGGATAAGTGCTTGTCTGGCTTCACCTCATGCCTTAAGTGAAGCCATTCCTGCTTGCTGAAAAACTGAGGTTTGCAAATGAAACGTGTAGTGTTGGGATCATGTTTTAAATTAATTGTTTCTCTTTGCCTAAGTCAATCTTCTGTCTTATCCTTCATTTGAAGAGTCGGGTTGTAGAGTTTTGTAACTTCATCTCTAGAAGTAGCGTTACCTCAAATTGTAGCAATTCACCTGAATTTTTGACAGTGTAACTATTAAGTGTCATTTGCAATGAATACGTTGTTAAAATAAAACAAAAGCTACTGTCTGTGTACTTTGCAGGATGTAGTCTCAGCAGTTCTTATGGTCCAAGACATTGTTAGGAATACTGCTGCTGGGAGGTCTGGGGCTTTCTGAGGGGAATGTACTTCCAAAGTAGAAACAGCAATTGCTTACATTGTTCACAGGCATTTTAATTTCTGCCCTTGAAGAACATTAATCCGGAGTGCTGTATACATTAGCAAAAGCAGTGGATCCTTTTGTATATTTTGTCTCTTTTCATATGCTCCACCACTGTCTGTCTTGAGTTTGACATTGGCAATATTGGAGGCGTAGTACAGCAAAAAGGGCGATCAGGTGTAACACAACTTCCAGTTTCCCCTTACAATATGGGGAGGGGTTTTAAGGTGCGCTCATAATGACGGCAGGAACGCAAGTATGAAGTCTTTTTGCTTTAAGGTTTGTATAGCTGCATGGGATCTGTTTACAAAACATTTCCACTTTAAATATATATCTATTTATATATATAACAATAAATATATATATTTAGTCTTCACTTTCTATTAATGAAATGCAATAATTTGTCCATAAAACTGGGAAATCTCAGTAATTAGTTCAGTATGTTTTGACAACCATGCATATATGAATTTTCAAAATAGTGAAAGTTCTTTATGTCTGTCTGCTACACTTTGTCTTCCAAGTGGATTAAAGTGGATATTCCTGTAAGTGTGTACTTGGGAATTAGTTGGCTGTTTTCCTATTCTTTATTATTGTGCAGTTACAGCCTTTAGACTTTCTAAAATAAAAAGTACCTCTTTCAAATTATTTTTCTGTTTTTTTCACAGGTGATCAGTCAGCACTTTGAAGGGATACTAGGGAGGGGCAAGTTGAATAATTTAGTTTGAACTTTTTCCCTGAGAAGAAAAGGGAAGAATAAATAAAGTAGCTTGAGTTAAGGAGTAGCTTTGTTAAGGAGCAGCTTTGCTCCATTAAGCCAGAAGGTCTATGAAGCAACTGTAGGTGATTAAAGTTAAGGGAAGGTATCTTATTGTGATGAGAAAAACAAAGAACATCTGGCTAAACATTACTACCTTTCTTTCCACTAATGCTTGCTTGGCAGTGGGACTCTACCTAGCGTACTAGTGACCTGCCACTTCACTTTTCTAACACACAGAGAACTTTAAAGACAGGAGTCTTCCAGTTGTAGTGAACCTTGCATGGCAGGCTTTAGAAGTTTTACTTGAAAAGTTATATATTTAAGTATTGTTTTGCCTACGTAGACACTGTGCCAATAACTTTATTGGTAAAGGATATATTTCACTCAAGGAGCTAATTTGTCAGCAAAAGTTGATGATTTTGTCAGCAGGAATAAAAACTCCACATAACTTCATCAAGCTTGTGCATACCAAAGGAAAGTTTTGTGATGATGGTTGATTTTGATTAAAGCCTGATTTGCTTTCCAGCCAGTAGAAGGATGTGTTTAACGTATTTGATACTAAGAACTGATTCTGTCAATCATAGCTTCACATTACTGTTCTATCCCATTTTGTGCTACTGATCTGGTTGTCTTTCAGGAAGCTTCTCAACAACTGGAAGTTGATACTAACTCTTACATATTTATAGGTAAAAGCTGTAGTTCCTTTGTGTTACTTCTGAATGACAATTTTTAAACTGTTACTATTTCCCCAACAGCTTGTGAAATGAACATACTTACAGCATTTACAGTTCACTTTCCTATTGATCTTTCCTATTGAACTGTGATACATTTATGTGGTAAAGACTGTAGCGAAAGTCACATTGGTGACAAGAACTTGTTGAGTCTGCATGTTAATTCATGTACAAGAAAGAATCAAATCTCTCGTTGAGGCTGAAAATTAAAAAGATTATGGTGTGTCTTTTCTTCATCACTTGCTGTCCCATTTCCATTCAGATAAACCATAAAAATCTATGTGCTGAATTTTATAGTATTTAATTCGTGGACAAGAAGGCTTTTGTACTAAAATTGCAAATTGATAAGCAAGTAAGTTACTAATATTTCAGTGAATGTAATTAGAAAACATAGGGATCATCTACTTTTGCTTCTTAAAAACAGAGCCTTTAAAGAAAGATGGAAGCAAGAAGAAGAAAAAGAACAAAGATTTAGAGAACAAGTTCTGCAGCAGAGGAAAATTAAACTTCAGGAAGCAACTGATAAGTTCCAGCGTGCTCATCTGCCTTTTTCTCAGCACAAGCAAATAGGTTTGTAAATTAAAATTCAACCATTATTCACAATGCAAGTGTTTTTCTATTAACAGCATATGATTGAGACAAATAGAACAATTAACTTCACTCAGATTAATTTAATTCATTAGTATAAGCAAAACATAACTGACAAGAAGCTTAGGTCTAATACATATGAAAAAAGTGGATAGAGGGAATTAAAAAAACGTTTTTATTTTTTTTCTAAAAAAAAAAGGTATTGTGAGGTATTTCATTATATTCCAGTCACAGTAAGTACATCACCTCCTTGGGATAGTGTGGCTTCCTGGGTTTTTTCCCATTTTCAGTGAAGTTATTGCTTCCAATACTGTGCTTTCATAGCTGGGTGCAAGGTGTTACAAGGCCACTGGAAGTTACTAGGATAGTATAATGATCTCCTCTTTGAAGCCTTGAATATGAAATAGTCAAGAATGTGCATTTGTTTATCATTAAGTAAAAGCAGTCCTAGCATATATTAATGTATTACATAACTTCTGCTGAATTAGTCAGCTTTTTAAGCTGTTCTCTCGCTGCTGGGAAGTAATGATCACTTCAACTCAGTTCCTGCTTTCTTGGAATCAGTGCAGGTTGGCAGGAGTTTTTAACAGCATCAGCCAAGTCTGATTTCCAGTCAACTTTCCAGTGTTGAAACACTTAAGATATGGTATATTACTTAGGTATTCTTTAACAGATTTAGTCTCCCAACTGCAATTGCGCCAACTGTGAGGTAATGTCTCTGACTTCAGGATCAAATGTCAGATTAAAATAACAAAATGGAACAGTACTGGTTTAGGTCTTCTTCATAGTTCTACTGACAGCCCAGACTGTGTAGCAATAGAGTGAATCACATTTTTTTTTCTTGATTTTCCTTTATATCAATTCTGCTTCTGCCACTTTTTACCTGTACTTTTGCTTACTTGAAAAAGGCAACAACTCGTGCCTGTCTGGACTCTCTTTCTCCACTGATTCTATTAGTAAGTCACAATTTGGCCTCTATAAAATATCTGCAAGCCATAACTTTGGCTTAGTGCATGAGTGGAATAATCATGATGTATAAACAAAGTTAGTGCTGGATTTTTTAACGGCCTACTTTTTCAACAGTGCACTCTAAAAACAAATAGCAAAACTGTTGAATACGTGTGTTACTGTAAACACTTAGATAGACGGGGGGGTTGTTTCAGAGGAACTAGAGATGCTGCAGCATGTCTAATGATGCTGAACCACTCAGTTTATTGTAACAGTCTGGATTTAGGCTTCAAAACTTAAAAAACTTAACCAAACCATTTATGGTAAAGTATTCCAATTTTAAAAATATTTTTCCATTGTGTTTTTTACTTTGATCCCTCTAGTTCAGACAAAAGCAGCTTTTCAGTTAGAAGAAGCTCTTGAACAAATTAAAGGATCAGTTTTAACACCAGGACTGTGCTTGCCCAGCAGAAACAAAACCAACTTCAGGTATGCATTTCTGTTTACTCTGATGATCAAGGGAAGTAGATTGCTAAGTGTATTCAATAAACAGCAGACAATTACTCTTTAAGAAATTATAGGCCATTTCTCTAGTGGCAAAGAAAGCGTTTCTGTGAACTGTTCCAATGGAACATTATGAAACATCCTTCAGTTGTTTGTGTCCTTTTGGTAGAACACCAGAGGAGATGACACAAACCTTTTCCCTTCAGCAGAATTCTGGGAATAGCCAGGGCTAACCCAGTCAGCATTCAGTTATAGCCTGACTCAGACTGCCATAGTTATCAAACCGCCCGCTGTTCTGTGAGGTATAAAGTATTCTGTCTAGGTGATTTCTTATTCTTATCCAGATTTTTTCCTTTTGACATTCAGGGATAGTTTAGTTTGTATATTCATCCCATGATTTTATCTTCTTTCCAGCTGTCATTCCTTTACATTTGTCATCCTCTATATGTATCTTGAGCATCCAAATAACAATTTCATTTTGTATGACATACAATTTGAATTGCATATTTTTCACTCTACCCAAGCACTTTTTCTAAGATCCCTTGACTTACCATAGAATACTGCTTTTTTTGACACTCCTTCCTGATTATCCCCTTCCTAATCTCCCATTTCTTTAACATTTCAGTTCAGGGTTTTATTTTTGTTGTTGCTGCTTTTGTTATTACTATTATTATAATTATTTTCTGCATGCTGTAAATTGTGCAGATGTTCAGAGTAGAGAGAAATTCTGTCTAAAAGGGGCCTCCCTACTTGTGAGCCTCAGTGTGTTCTTCATTGTGACATTAATATTCAGTTTGATTACATTTCAGCTGGTGATTAAAACATGTTTGCAGCCGATAAACTGGGCAATTGAGAAAATATTTCATAGCTCTCTGAACTAAATACTCATGCTATCTGTTGGCCAACACACATATAGTTCTACAGCTACTACGCTGGCTTGACATAATAAAGGAGGATTGCAGCCATGAAAACAAACAATCTATCTGCTAAATATAAGTTGAAATTATGGCAAAAAAATATAGATGTTTCTGAATCCTGTCACAGGGATTCTAATTGTTTGTCTTATTTCACTCATAGGCTCGATTAAGGACAGCAGCTCAATGCCTCTTCCTGCTTCCTTTATCATTTGTTTCTCTATTATTTTTCAACTTTCTTCAGACTGATTCTTGTGCCTCAAGGGCTCACAGCTTTCTCTCAGACATCTTCAAACCACTTACCATTTCCTTTATTTCTTATAGTATAACATTGCTGTCACTCCATATTATATTTGTGTAATTTTGAAAATTCACTGTCCTGTAATAATGATAGAGTGTTCTTTTCCTGATTTTCATCTTTATAACGTGATTTCCTAAGGAAATTAAATTTATACGTTCATATTCTTTTACAGTCTGTGTTACCCTAGTAACTAAATTTGAGAGAGAGCTAAGAATCGCAAAGGTAATTATATTTCAGCAAGTTTGAAGCTGGCAATTGAGCAAGGAAGAAATTATTCAAACAAGTGATTCCAGCATGAAAAATGCTTAAAAGTTGAGTGCACATTGACCTATTGGCAGGTCACAGGCCAGTTAGTACAGATAAGACAGCACACAAGTATCTTGGAACCTGCCACAGAATGTGCTGCCTCTTCCCCAGCTGGTAACTAGGAGGCTTGGGTAGGAACCCTAGGGGGTGGGTGAGGGAGGATGTAGAGAATATTTGGGGTATGGTAATAAGGGAAAAAGAATTAAGTTATGGCAGTACAGGCTTGTGTATAGGGGCAAGGTAAACAAATTAATATGAAATAAAGCTTTCCTTATTCTAATGCTAACGATTTGTCTCCCTTTGTTGTGACAGAAAATACTCTAGGCATTTTTGTCTGCACCTCACGCAATCCCTTACTAAGATTGAAACTGAGCAGGTGCTATGCAGCATAGATTCTTCTGGTCTGCTGCAGAAGATGTTAGTGCAGGGTTGTTCCTGTTAGTTTTGGTCTGGGAGCCATAGTTCATGTGGGTCATAAAAATGGCATTTCTGTGTTTTCAGACTTCGTTCCAAAATTCTCTTTAGAGGGCAAATAAATTTCTTGCAAATCAGTACAGCAAAGTAAGCTTTGATACAGAAAAGCATTTTGAGAAGGTTTGCAAAGCTGAAGGTTCTTCAAAACTCACCCGTTCCGAGCTGTAAAGCTTTAAAAGTATCTTATAATCCCTTTAACTCAGATGAGGTAGTACAACCCTTTCTGTATTCCTATCTCTTCTTACACTTCTACAAACACTCAAACCAAAAATCTTGTACATCTTTAGAATTCACCCTCCATCAGAAATACAACGTATAAAGAATCCATTGACAGTCCCCTTTCAAAGAAAGAAATGAATGTTGTATTAAGTATGCAAGATAAATATGACTGCAGACCCAGCAGGATATAGGTGGATTATATAAGGTACTAGGATTCTTAATGTCTATGTTTAAAAAGTTGTAAAAAATTAAATTAAGCAATGGGGACATATTACCTCCTGTTGGAGAAAGCCAAAAAATCCTGGAACACGTAATGAGTGAGAGATTGTATTATATGCTTGCAGTAGAGCTACTCAGCTTCTAGTAAGGTTTAGTTATTAAATGCTGAAGCAAAGATTTTGGCCAACTCATTAGCTGACAGGGACTGGGATGTGTGCTCATTAGGTGTGTAAATGGTGTGCTGCTCTTTGTAGAAGATATATTTCCCTGTTTGTGTTTAAAAACAGTTGTATTTGATTAGGTTCAGTCTTGGGCTAGAAACTTAAATTACGACAAATCAAAAATGTTCTCTGAAAAAAATTGAAATATAGAAAGTTTTATAAATATAAATGGTCTAAACATCCAAATAGATAGCAAGAAACTTCCTCCTGCCCTTCCCTTCCCTTCTTACCCCGCCCCCCCCAAAAAAAAAGCAACAGATTTTTTGGAGGCCAGGTATATATCAGTCTGGTCCACAGTAACAAAGTCTTTAAAAATGGATAGATACGGGAAGTTTTTGGATAGGGAGGACATCTCCCATTCAAAAGAATAGAGAATGCAGTTTTCTGAGTTCTGTAAATAAATACCAGAAGTTGTTCTCCCTTTTTGCTATCAGCCATCTCATCAGAAATAATAAATTCCTTTTTAGACTCTACCATATATATCTTTGCTTAGGTCAGTGCAATTAAGCCAACCTTTTCTGAGTATTGTATAAAATCTTCTGAAAAAACCCAATAATCTTGATGGGATGAAAGTTTATATTTTCCATTGTACTGAAATTGTGTTATAATAAATACAAAAAAGATCTCATTTGTCTAATTGGACACAGATGTACTAAAAAGAAAAGGGATTGATTTTAACAGGGAGTATAATTTTAGATACAGAAAGAGGATGAAACAGATGAAGGCTCAGAAGAACTTAAGCGGTAGAAATGGAGAGAAATGAAGGAAAGGGGTTATTGAGTTTCTGTACATGTGTTAGACATATTGTAGCCATCTCCAGCAAGGAACAATACATGTTTCCTAATAATGCATCTCTGTTGGATGAGATCTGTGTAGGTATCGTGTGACTGTGCTGTTCAAATTTGCTTAATAGGGGTGCCAGCTGTTAAGCAAGATAGCTTTGTGTGGCATGAAATAGTCGTATCTTCTTATAAGTTCCTACACTGCATATTGCCCATATATGAAAGGAACCATCACCATAACCTTCACCATCATCTTCACTGAAGCTGAGGACGGGTAAAATGTGGGTGGTGGATCATCTTGTCAGGCCAGATTCCAATTTAAAAAAAAGAGGGAAATACTGGAAGTATGATTTTCATATTTAGTTGCATATAGACTCAAAGTTAACTTTTGCCACAAATTTAGCTAAACACCTTCAACCAATTCAGCAATATTTAAGGGATCCCATTGATTATGCTCAGGAGCTATATTTGAGAAATGCATCCTGGGAATGTTGGAAAGCACCTGCATATTGAATGGACAATAATCCAGTGATTACCCAGAAAAAGTATCATTTCAAATACTGGACATGCCCAACCTGGTAAAATAAAAGCCGGATCTCCCCTTTTTGCTAAGAGTATACCCATCTTACAAATAACTTCACTGAAAGTTTATGCTGATAATCTGTTTCCAAGATCTATTCTCCTTCTACCACCATTTGTAATCATTGTGGAGTACAACAAATACTTGACCCTACACCAGCGAGACATAAGCTTGGCCTTCTAACCAGTTGTAAGGGTTATGGCTCTACTGAACAGATGTGAGAACTCAAAGCCCGGATCTGGTGAGAGATTTCTGTCAGTGCCACTTTGGATACTCCAGACTAAGGGCATTTAGGGCCCTTGTTCAAGGGGGGAGCCGCAAGACAGGATCAGCGTCCTTCGCTAAACTGTTCCACCTGGGCAGTCAGGCATAGCTGCAACCTGGTAACATTTGTACTTCCAGAAGACTGAAGCTTGATCTACCTATGAGCTGGTGGGGTTTGGTGTGTGGGTTATTTTTGCTTTTTTTTTAAGGCCTACTTTTTTTGTTGGTTGAAGCTACTAGTTTCTTGTTTTTGTCATCCTTGATATCTACCTAATTCTTGCTTCTTCTTTTCCAAAGCTTCCTTCCTGTTCCTAGTGATCTTAGCCAGCCTTGTTCCAGTTCTATCTGCTTTTTATTCTGGAACATATCTTGTTACACACTCCTTGCCTTCCTACTCTCTGTTTGCACATCTTCCTTGTCATTTGGCTTCATGTACTTCTTAGCTTCTTTGATTCCCACATGTCAACCAGCCCCATGGCTCTTGCTGATTCTCATCCTGTAGAAATCTGTGGTTTCCTGTATCTTAATTTGGACTCACCCTGACCACGGTAGCCAGCTACACTAGTTACTCCGAAGTTTTTTTTTTCAGGTAGCAAATACCAATTCTTTAATATACCACAGAAGTGACATTACACATCAACAAGTACAGTTGGGCTGTACTTGCTATTTGAAGTAAGGGAATATATCTGACAGCATCAATATATTGTTGTCCTCTAATATAAGCCAGTCTTATGGAAAAATAAAGGCCATTTTGCTTGCACTCCATTCCATGTTCCATTTCTGTAAATGACCAAACTGTTGGCTGACATTTTCCAGATTAATTCAGCCCAAGGCAGTCACCCAACAACCCAATCAGAAAAGTCTGACTATTTATAAATAACAGAAGAGAAGGTTTAAAATGGAAAGTGTTGCACAGTTTCAGATAGTACTAACAGCACCACCTGTAGTTTCATATAGTGTAGCTGTCCTTCACTTTCCAGGCATTTACTGATGATATATACTTTTGGAAAAGAATATGTTTAAAAGTGTACAGTTGACACATAGAAATAAGGCAAAGTAATAAGTTATTTGCTTGCATCAAGAACCACAGATGACTCTTCATCCTCATCAGCATCTAGAAACGGTTCTTTCCATCAGAAGCAAATTTCAGCAATGATTGGCTGGGATAAAACAATACAGGAGAGCAGTAGAACAAACATGGATAGTAACCAACTTCTCTTCCAGAAAAATCTGAAAGAAATGCAACAACTCCTTGAAAAACAGCATCTCAGCAACTTGGAGGTACGATATTTCCGTGTGATTCATTACATGCTGGTTCTTAAATGTAATAGAAATTTTCTTGAGTGTGATAAAAATGAGAAGTGTGTTAAGCACTCTTTACCAAGTAGAGAATACCTGAGGGCACAGTGTACTGAACCTACCAATAGATTATTTATACTAAAATTATGCCTGGTTTTCAGTAAGAAATCAGAGATCTTTAAAAATGTTTGTAAGAATATTTTCACGAACTCTTCAAAGATATCTGTCATGTTGTCTTTCTGTCTGTGAATGTAAGATTTGTATGTCAGACTTCTTGGCTCTGAAATAGATGGCCATTAGTTTATCACAGGAGTCCTGTGCTAGCTCTAAACTTAAATTGGCAGCTTGCAATTTACACTTAAGTTTCTACTCTGCCTATTGCTACAGCTCAGCACAAAATGCTATAGCAGTATGATTATGGTAGGTCAAATGTTGGAGTGTTTTTCTGTTTCTTGGTTTTTTTCCCAACATTTGGTGATTTCTTAGGGATTGACTTCAAGTCTCTTGAGATCTTTTTTGTCATCTTTGTAATAGATCCAGATGTTCCAGTAACAAGCCTTTCTCTTTCAACAACTTTCTGTCCTTTAACTTTCTGTCTAAACTAATTTTTGGACCCAAAATCAATTTCAAAAGTCACTTTAGAAACACAATGAAAAACAAGAATAACAGAGCTGACATAATTTTGGACTCATTCTTTTATTTCTATAATATTATCTACTGGTATCTGGACTCGTGGTGTCTGAAATGACCTTGACTCTATGAAGCACTGTCCCTTTATATTGGTGATGTCCAGAGGCATGGAACATTGGTGGCAACAGAGCAAGGGCTTTTCCTTTTAATACATGTATATGGATAACTTTTGAAAGACTGTATACAGTTCAGATATATTTTGAGTTCTTTGATATTGATGTGTTCAGCCACATTCATCTCTGTCTCTGTACCTACTTTGTTCTGATGGGTATTCATGAGAATCTTGAGCAAACACAGACAATCTCACTCAACTGGAGTAAATTTCAAAAAGGTTGAGGAGACAGTGCAGTTTGTACTGGCAAGGTTGTTGAATAGTGTTCATTCTTATTTCCACAAAAAAGCACAAAAGCACAAAAAGAAGGAAGAGCAAATGGCAATTTATAGAAGAGGGCTGATAAAACTGAATTCTAAATAACCACTTTCAAACAAAATCCATAAAGGTCGAAGTTTTTTTTTTTGTTTCTTTTTTTTTTAAATACCACATCGTGCATTTCTTTGGTATAGTGTTTACAAATCCCTCCCTAAATTATGATGATTAATTTGGCAGTAGATGCATTAGGACATCTTAGAATTAGGGAAAAAATGCAATTTCTTTGGGGAAAGTATATGAAAGATTCTGATTAATATGTTGCAAGACAAGTATATTGTGTATTTTATTAAACACAATTATCACATTCTAATTGAATTCTGCCATGAGTCATGCATCATTTTTTACTTACAGTTTTTTCTGAATGTTACCATCAGCTTTGGACACTGCATATAATATAGGAATTTGTGTTTACAAATTAATGTATTTTTGAAAATGCTCTGGTCCTGTTGCATTTTTTTCTAGAATGTATTTTTCTGCTACCACTAGGGGTTGCTCAGCTTCTTCCCTCTGATAAACAGTTTCAAATTGTAAATATTTATACTTCAAACATTTGGACTTTCTTGAAATCACTTTGGACTCTGATAAGAAAAATAGTCAAGAAAGATATTGTCATTGTTCTAAGGCCTAAGTTTTGGAATTTTAATGCTTGGATTGTGCTGGTGTGTATGTGCATTGTGACCTCCTGTGATGTGAAGTAGTATTTATGATACTCTTACTAATAAAATTTATAAATTATTATTATTCATAATATTTTTACTGACATGAATAGGCTTCAGTAGTCTTGAAACTGTCTGTTGTCCAAAATCATTTCAACAGCACTTGCCTTTCTGCAACTCATGTCAAAGTTTTTCACTGTGCACATGCTTTGCAGTCTAACCATCCATTGAGATCCTTTGACCTCTCTTTGTTTCTGTTTTTACAGGCCCAGCAGGATTATAAAGATTCCTAAAATTCTTTTCTTTCCTATAGGGTGATAAAGTTCTATGTTCTAAGACCCTTACCAGTAGATTTGGTGTGTTCCATACTTTCCATCCTTAAAAATTTGTACAGTTTCAGCAGTAAGCCAAGGTTTTTAGTGACCTTTCTGCCATTCTTCAAAATTACTTTTCTTAAAATATTGATAGCAGTAGATTTTATTTTGTGCAACAGTTATGTCTGAGCCAGTAAATCAAATTATTATTTGTTACATGTCCATAAGTGTGGTCGGTTTTGAAGAAATTCATACTGTTAACTTCATTCACAATCAAAGGTTTTTTTGCACTGTCCTTTTCTGGTTTTGTTGCAGACATAAATAAGATCTTTATAGTGGAGCTGGTAGCACAGTCTTTAGCTAAAGCTGCATGCAGCTTTTCACCAAAAGACATGTCTTCCAAGTGTTTATCATTTTTCCAAATGTTGTTTTTGTTGAAATTTTCCATTTCTGGCACCTGCCTTGAACTGAATAATTTAGAAAATTTCCATTAAATGGCTCAACTGTGACAAGGGAAAGTATTATTCAGATATCTTTTGTCTTTTTCTTTTCATCACCTCTTTAACTTGGTGCCCACACACAAAA
>KZ510753.1:2649-19357 GCA_002844005.1 Limosa lapponica baueri | reverse complement strand
GGCAGGGAAAGTGGGTGGGGGAGTATCATTGGTCCCCTGCAGCTATTCTTTGGAGACCTCAGTGGTGACATTTTGGCAAGATTTTTGCCCAAAGCCTTTCCTCGGTGGCGCTGGGGTACAGGCAGAGCTTACGGGTGTCTTGCTTGGGCCGATGGCAGCTTCCCAGCTCCCGGGGGACTCTTCCCCGGCGGCTGGAGGGATGACCCCTTACTCCCCCTCCTGCCGCTGTCCTCAGGTTTCTTCCACCACCTGCGGAAAACACAGGGACCATGTCCTTTGGTGGCATGTGAAGGGACCAGGAGCTCTTCAGCCACACTGTGGAGCATCCCATAGCCAGCCGTGCTGCTGGGGGGACACACACATTGTCCCAGCCCTGGGACGAGCATCCCCCCTCCCAGCACACAGTGCCATCACACTCCTATAAACATCCCAGTTCCTCCAGTATGCCTCCAGAGACTGCCCTGGGGGAAGGCAGTAAATCCTGCCCCCCGTGCCCCACACCATGACACCCTCCAGCACCCCCAAAACACAGGGGTGCAGCACCAGCCCCCGGCCCACACCAACCTAAGGCTCAGCTGCAGGGGGAGTAAAGGGGGCGGCCCCCCGACCCCCAAATCCTTCTGGCATCTCTGAAATAAGGAGACAGGGGAGGAAAGTGGGGCTGGGACTGGCGTGGGAGAAGGGCAGGAGGGAGGAAGGGGGGTTTCTCAGAGATAGAGTGGGGCGGAAGAGGGAGAGAGTGAAACGAGTACAGAAGGCGTAGTACTTAGTGCTGATGTTGTAGGTGGAGGAGCTGTGGTTTTCCTCCAAGACTCATTTGTACCTTTTTCAGGGTGAGGCGTAGTCAAAGAGTATGTTTTTACCCAACCCAAACTGCAGCAGCCCCGAGAACTGGCATACTCGTCACACCGAGATGCTTCTCTGGGCAGCCGAGCGTGGCCCCGCAGTGCTGGCATCGTCCACCGCACCCCCAAACCCAGGACAGGGCAGAGACCCCAGGGTCCCAGGGCGATGCCATCCAGAGGGACCTGGACGAGCTCGAGAAGGGGGGGGCCCGTGTGAACCTGGGCTCCAGGAAGACCTCAGAGCCCCTTCCAGTGCTTAAAGAGGAGGCTTAGAAGAAAGATGGGGATAGACTTTTTAGCAGTGTCTGTAGGACAAGGGTTAATGGTTTTAAACTAAAAAAGGGGAGATTTAGACTAGCTATGAAGAAGAACTTCTTTGCTGTGAGGGGGGTGAGAGCCTGGCCCAGGTTGCCCAGAGAAGATGTGGCTGCCCCATCCCTGGAGTGGTTCAAGGCCAGGTTGGAGGGGGCTTGGAGCAACCTGATCAAGTTGAAGTTGTCCCTGCCCATGGCAGGGCATTGGAATTGGATGACATTTAAATGTCCCTTCCAACCCAAACCGTTCTATGGGACTGAGCTGAACCACGGCACCAGCCACCAGCAGCTCATTGTGTCTCCCCCAGGGTGGAGACAAAGCCCACAGCCTCTGCAGCAAGGCAGGAAGATGCTTCCTTGTTATTACTAATTAAATATTCATAAATACCATTATGAATTTAATATTCGTCATTAAATAATAAGGATTTGCAATAGCAGGGCACCAGCTAATGGCAGTGAGTTACCAAGGTAGCTGTGGTCTGTATGTCCTGGGTTTTGTCCTGTTTTTTCGTCATCTTCCCCTTCTGCTTACTCCTGTGATCTAGACATAAAAGGAAAGGTTGAGTAACCCTTGGGTTTCCAACATCACCCCGGCAGTTCAGGCTGCACCCTGTACTTCATGGGGAGGGTGAAGAAAAGCTGGAGGCAGAGAGCAATGAAGGGGGGAACTTTTAACTGGCCAGAGCCCCTCTGGGTCCAAATCCTTTGGCTCTATGGACTCGGTGCAATATTTCCCATATTTCAGACTTGGAAATGCTCTCTCTGCTCTGGGGAAGCCCAAGAGTCCCCTTTCAATCTTCTCCTTGAGGGCATCCTCCCCCTAACATGCTATTGACCCTCCTTCTTGCCAGTTCCCTGAGATGCTACATGTGATCCCGAAGGCTGAGCCAGCGCTCTCAGGAAGCCCGCTGTGGGCCTCCACAGAGCTTGGTCAGGAGGAGGCCAGATGCAATTGCTAATTGTGGCTACGAGGGGATTCACGTGGCGAGACCACAGAAACCAGGAACTTTAAGAAGAAGATGATAGACACATGGAAATCATCTCTCTGATCTCTGCCCTCCCACCCAGAGCTTACTCTGGAAGCCCCACTTCACTGGGATGACTGGTCAGCTGTTCTCCTGGGTCATAAGATGTTCCCAGACCTATTTTTACCCATCTATCAGATAGTTTTCTCCTCCCGAAACTTGTTGTAGCTGAGGATTTTTTGACCAGGATATGGCTATTGCTAGGGAAGACCACGGTAGGATGTTCTGGAGGAGAAGCTCGCTCTCCTTGAGCATCTGTGGACAAAGCAGAGGTGCTGGCAAGGACCTCAGGCAGGGACCGGTGCCTACGGTGGCTTTTCTAAAAGGATGGACACCAGAGCTGGGTCCTCAGCTGACTTGAACAATCCTGTTCTTCAAAAGTCTGGCTTTTATCTGACTGAAAAGCATCTTTCCTTGTTCCCGCTGCTGGGGGAGGGTGTGAGAGCTGAGCCTGCGAGGGTCTCCATGGCTGAGTAGCTCGTGACAGTTGCTGGAAGGAAGCCACGGGGGTACTTACAGCACAGGAGGATGTGCACCAGCAGCATTAGGAGGATGGCTAACGCAGCCAAGACACAGCTGAGGGTCAGATCAACGGCCTCCGAGCAGCCTCGCTCTGCCAAGGAGAAAGGGAGAACTCATCAGCAGTTGCTTCTCTGGCCAACAACTCCCTTTGAACATCTAGTGAATTTAATCCAGGGGCTTCCTATGTGATGGTGAAGGGGGATCCCTGTGTTTCAAATCATGGAGCCACAGGGGAGAACCTTGCTTTGCTACGTAAGAGTTACGACCTTCCCCCTGCCACCACTGCCTCAACAACAACAAGGTTTCTTGAAGAACCAGCCATGCAAAGCCACCTAAGGACTCTCTCTTCCCTGAGTGAAGCCAAAACCCCCCTCAGATACCCGACAGCTCCCCAGAAGAAAGGCCAGCAAGGGCATGGGTGGTCGAAACCCAGGCCACCCCTTACCATGGAGCTGCTGGGTATTGTGGAGCAAGAGGGTGGAGAACAACAAGTTGACGATCAGCGGTGTGGGCGCTATGGAGTTCCGGATAACTTGGTGCCCTGGGAGAGGGAAAAATTGTTGTGGGATGAGAGGAAAATGCATAAGGAATGCCAGCTGGCATGGGGAGGAGCTGGGCTTTGGTGGGAGGGTGGGCAAGGCATGGAGAATGTCTGTGGACCTGTGCCACAGCAGCATGCCGAGCTGCTGCTCCCTCCCGGCAGTGAAAACCTAAGGACTTTACTCCTGGGGTCATATCAGGCCTTTCCCACCAGAGATTTAGACCATAAACAGCAACTTACACACTGTGTTTTTGAAGTGGCTGAGAGCTGCTGGTCTCCACACCACTGCCACTGCCGCCTGGGCAGTTCCTATCGCCGCAACGAAGAAGAACAACCCAAACAAGAAGAAAGCAGCAGAAAGACCTGCAGAAGCAGAAGTAAACCAGAAGGTGAGACAGAAACTGGGGAAGGTCTGAGAACAAGGCAAGGAAAGTTGGCTTGTGGTGGCCCTGCACCCAACTGCTGCATCTGGGAGTGCAGGGTCCACCACCCCATGCAACAGGGCTGTGCAATGGGAGCAGGACTGCAGCCAAAAAGGTTCCCCATGGCCTGGGGACGGGTCTGGAAGTGGGACTGGCTCAGTCCTGCTGGCCAGGAGACCACATCCTACAGCTGAGAATGGTTTTTATCCATCAAAGATGCTACTGTAAAGACCTGGAGGAGAAAGAAAGATGAGACACTGAAGCAATCAGGAACAAAGCAGGTTAAATGACTCCTACCTTCTTCCCACATCCAGATGATGGAGGTGGCGAACAGGAGGAGAGAGGAGATACACAGCAGTTCGTGGGCGAACAGACTTAGGTGTTTCAATTCTTCCTTTCCTGGGAAAAAAAGGCAAATGTACGCAGTACGGCACAAACAGGATGGGTGCAGCCTGCACAGGGGAGATGATAAACAACAAGCACGGGCTCTTGTTGTAAAGAACTGAAGCCCTGCGGTTTAGAAACCCTGAAGAACTGGTGAACTTTCAAGGGCTTGCTTTGACTTCAGGAGGAACCAGGAGAAACGAGTCAGATTTGTGGTTGTTCCACACTGAACCAGGCACCAACTCCGCCTAGTGAGCTGCTTTACAACACTTCTGCCCCACTTTTTACTTCCTGTAATAACCTGACAAGTGCTGGATTTCCTCTGGAGACCCATTTCATGGGGGAAAGCCCACATGGCACAAGCTCCTGCCCCAAGCACCAGGCATGGAGTGCTCCTCAGGGGGGATTACCCCCCCAAAGGCAAGTCCTGACACCACAACCTGCCCATGTACCCAGAGTTTATGCTGAACACACATGGGAGAACTTTTCTGCCAGCTGTAGGGCTTCACCTCTGCTCTCCAGATGGTCCCTGTTATGCTGGAGATCATTCCTGGTGGGCAGAAGAAGGCACCAGCAGATTACAGAGACTGTGTGGGAGGATTTGCTGTTGGCTCCATCTTTACGTGTGTTTCCCGTTAATATCTGTGTTGCTACAGAAGCTCCCACAGATCCAATTGGTCATGGATCCAATGCCATGACCCAAACACCAGCGTGCTCGGCCACTAAAACCCACAAGACATGATCTTTGGTCAGCTCCAGGCAGGAAGGCTCTTCCCATGGAGCCTGCGTGTCCTGCACTCTTTATTTCTTCCCCGGGAAGCCCAAGGAACGGGAGAGGAATGACCCGTACACTTGGTGCTGTGATATTTCTGGCTCTATCTCCATCTGCATAAGAAGAAACACAGGAGCCGAGCGCATTTTCTCCTGCTACCCAAATGAATTAGGAGGAGAGGGGAGAAGGAGCTTGGCTGAGGCTTTCTGCTGCCTGCCCTGCCCAGGGTGAGGAGAGGAGGGTTTATTTTGGGGACTGGGGTGCAGTCCTGGCACTCACCCAAGCTGCATTCCCTCGGCTGACAGAGCAGGACCACGAAGCCGATGCCGGAGGTGGTGAGGAACATCAGTGCGACGACGGTCACCCTCTGCACGTGGCGTAGAGGAGGGGTGAGACCTGCAAGGCAGGGCAGGAGAGAAACCCCACGCTGGGGACAACCCTGAAACACACAGCAGCGATCCCAGGAAGCCACAAAAGCGCTGGAAAATCCAAGGGACAAGTCCTGGCACCTTCCTTACTTGGGAAAGTTGATGAGAGACTATGGTCCACCCTGTGGGGTGGACCTGTGACAGCAAGACAAACTGCTGGACCTGCCAAGGCAGGGCAAGACTAACCTGTCACCATCAGGTTCAGTTCTGCCTCCTTCCAGCTTATCACGTTGCTGACGTTGCAGGAGAAGGAGCCGCAGTCTGACTTCTCTCCCTTCCTTATCCGCAGCGTGTGTCCAGAGAGCCCATAGCACTTTTCTGGGGAAAGTGGTTGTCCGTCCTTCTTCCAGAACATGGAATCCACCCTTCCCTCTGGCACCACGCAGACCAGCTCAATGGGAGAACCTGCCAGGTTCGAACTGTACTGGAGCTCAGGCTGGGGCACAGGCTCTGAAAAACAGAGAGCAGCGTGGTAACACTCCCAGGAGCATGAGAACTGCCCTGCTTTGAACCTGAAAACCAGCCAACATGCAAGAATACTGAGCCCCTCGGGGACAGAGCAGGTCCTTCCCTTCTGATTTACCCCCCAGGTCAGTTTGGAGGGAGACAAGATACTGCAGGAGCAGGGCAACACCCACCAAGTTCAATGAAGAAAGCTGATGTCTCCATCCCTGCCACCACACCATCCCTAGGATGGACACTACCAACCCCTGGAGATCAGGCTTGGCACCCAAAAGAGTTGTGAGTTGGGATTACACTGGGACCTGATGACAGGGACTTTCCGGAAACTGTTTGCCATGGGGTGTCCCAAGAGGAGAAGGCTTTTCCCACACAGCAGTGGCTGTGGAAGTATGGGAGAGGTCAGAGAAGTCATGAAGTTCAACCAAAGAGCAGGAACGTGGGACTCCGCTGGTGCCTGCATTTAAACTGGTCCAACTCCACTTGGGCCAAAGCATGGAGGAGCAAGCCTCGCACGCTGGAGATGCCTGCCATGTGCGAAAGGAGGGCTGACTCCATCCCTCAGCTAACACCTAGGTACCTGCACCCATCGGGGCTGCTCTTAGCTACGTCTGGACTTGATAGCAACCACATACTCCTGAGGTCCTCCATCCCTGGATGTCCTACATGCCCATGTGGTGATGCTGAGCTCCAGGAAAGGGCAGTTCAAAGAAAGGTGAGCTCTCATTTCTGTTTATTCTTTCCAGGGGAAATTCTGAGACAGAGAAAGGCAATGCTGGTGGGAAGGAAGAGTCTGCAAGGCCTGGAGCTGCGCAGGGGGAGC
Organism: Limosa lapponica baueri; assembly: GCA_002844005.1. Taxonomy (NCBI): domain Eukaryota; kingdom Metazoa; phylum Chordata; class Aves; order Charadriiformes; family Scolopacidae; genus Limosa; species Limosa lapponica. Next base: position 12,822 of record KZ510753.1, on the reverse strand, counting down.
TCCTGTGGGGAGCCACTGGAGATCAGCCACATCTGCCCAGCAGACCCACCCCCTGGTGAAAACCATCCATACACCCAGCTGAGCTCAGGACCTGACCCTGCAGGATTGAGTAGGACAACTGGTGAGGCAGCAGCTTGTTCTGGGATTGCTACCAAGGAGCTTCTGGCCCCAGCTCCAAGGGACTGGCCACAACCTGCAGCTCCTGAGTTCCTCACATCATTACCATGGGATATGTTTTGCTCATCAAATGTGAGCATAAATCCCTTCTGTTGAGGGAAATTTGTGCCATACTCTTGTGCCTGTTCATGACAAAATGATTAGATAAAATTTAAGGCAGAAGGTGTCCCCCATTTCCATCACTCCAGGATGAAGGCACCACGCAGCCCAATGTCCCAACCAGGAACTCAACCCACAGCCAGACTCAGTTGCAAAAAAACCCTCTGGCATTTCCCCACAACTCCTTTAGGGTTTCCAGTCTGTGTCCTTCAAGGTAGTGATGAAACCAGAAATCCTCCTCCGCTGATGACACTAAACTAGGAGGAGCTGTGGATTCCCTTGACGGCAGAGAGACCTTACAGAGAGATTGGGACAGACCAGAGAGCTGGGCAGTCACCAACCCTATGAAATTCAACAAGAGCAAGTGCCAGATTCCCCACGTGGGATGGGGTAATCTTGGTTAGACGTACAAACTGGGCAATGAGAGGCGGAAGAGCAGCCCCGTGGAAAGAGATCTGGAGGTTGGGTTGATGGCAAGTTGAACAGGAGTCAACAGTGTGCCCTGGCAGCCAAAGGGGCCAACCATGTCCTGGGGTATATCAAGCACAGCATCACGAGCCAGTCAAGGGAGGTGATTGTCCCACCTCGAGTACTGGGTGCAATTTTGGGCACCTCAACACATGAAGGATATCAGACTATTAGAGCGTGTCCAGGGGAGGGCAACCAAGATGGTGAAAGACCTTGAGGGCAGGAGTTAGGAGAAGCGGCTGAGGTCACTTGGCTTGTTCAGCGTGGAGAAGAGAAGGCTGAAGGGTGACCTCATGGAAGTCTACAGCTTCCTCATGGAGGGCGGAGGAGGAGGTGCCGATCTCCTCTGGTGACCTCCTCCGCTGATGACACGAGGAAATGGAATGAAGCTGTGTGAGGGGAAGTTCAGACTGGACACTAGGAAAAGGTTCTTCACCAAGGAGGATGCTCTTAGTGATATGGCTTAGCAATAGGTAGTTCTTGAGGAGCAGGGAGTTGGACTCGATGATCCTTACGGCTCTCTTCCAACACAAGATATTCTATGATTCTGTCCTGGTTTGAGGTAGAACAGAACCAATTCTCTTTCCAGTAATTTTACTTTTCAGCTAAGCCTCTTCTAACTAACTCTTTGAAATTAACGGCCCGATCGTCATCCTGGGAGGGACAGCTCGATAGGGTTTAGTACATATCGTATATATTTCATTATTTTCTTTTTACTATTTCATTCTTTTTCTTCTTACTATTTTCTTATTAATATTTCATTAAAGCAGTTGGGTTTCTTTTCAGCTCATATGTCTCTCTCCCTCCCTCTCATTCTCTCTCGTCTCCTCTGGAGGGAGATGCCCTCTCTTCTCTGAAGGGGAGAGGGGTAAAGTAGAAGCATCTGCTGTTTGTTGTAGTGGCCAGCCCAGCCCAAACCACGGCAGATTCTATGACTCTCTTCTGGTCCCCATCTTTGTCTGAGGGAGACCACCCTCTCTCACCACATTTGAACTTACGGATAACTTCAAGGAGGGTCGTCCATGCTTTGTCCTGCATCAGGTCAACTGTTGCCTTATAGATGCCGCTGTCTGTCTCCTGCACCCTCTGCAGGAGAAGGGAGCCATTCTCCGGGTAGAAAACCACCCTGCCTTGGTAAGCTGAGTAGATGGTGGGAGACTGGTAATCCGCATAGTACTGCAGGATGAACTCCGGGGTGGTGTTTCTGATGTACTCCCACTCTGTGAAGTTGACGTTCTGGATACGGGGTGCATGCAGCAGGACAGAGGACCCCACAGCCACCGTTCTCCTCTCTGTGATTTCCACCGCCCTGCAGGACCCCTGCAAAACCACCAACAGGTCTGGAAACAGGAGAGATGCCAGAGCAGGATGGGTTAGTTTGGAAGCAAAAGCCAAAGAGCAATTTAATCTCCTTGTACACCCTATTTATTTATTTATTTATTTTTGCACAAGTTACCAACTGACTTCCTGGAGTGCCTCATGTCACGTATCTGATTTCCTTCCTCTTAAAAAATGTAACATTTATAAGACTAAAAAAATAACGTGAAAAATGTGACATTTTTGGTCGTGTGTTATGTAAATGCTTCTTAGATGGGTAAGACAATTCCTTGCCCTTTGGAGTCAAAATGATGGGAATCTGGACTTTTGGGAGTTATTCTGCACATCAGGAATTGCTAACGGGGAACGGAACCAGTGTGGCCTCACCCCTGGACCTCGAGCTGCTCCCTCGGCACCTGGAAGGGAGAGCATTGCTTGGAAAACAAGCTCTGAAACACCCTTTTGTCGGGACTGTGTGGTCCTGGCTGCGAAATAACCAGTGTCTGAGAGCTGACCTTCCTGAACGCCCACAGGCGTCTTCAGCCTCACCACCCTCTCAAGATGGGGTGCAGCCCTGCAAAACGGATGCTCCCACTTAGGGACATGCCCGGTGACCTTATATGTCTGGAAGGTGCTAATTCATCATGAATCCCCATTTCCTGGCACCTCTGAGTAATGCAACAGCTGTAACTGCCGTGTAGATTAACTGCTTTTAACAGGAAAAGGCATCTCAACAGGCCTTTACACAAAAGCCTTTCCCTTGAGAATGTTTTATGGTTTCCCCAGGAGACAATGGAGTTCATGTTGGGGGGGGTCAGTCTGCAAATGTGACCCTGAAACTCACCCTCGGCTGTACAAAACCCTGGGATGAGAATCCCATGGTAGCACTGCTGGCATAAAGGGACTTAGCAAATGGAAAGTCACCTCTGGTATCTCCAGCCCCCCAAAAATCTGCCAGAACTGTCACCCTGGAGTGGCTTTTAGCAGGTTTAAAAGGTTATGCTGGTTGCTGATGAGGGAACATGTTGAGGAGCAGGGATCTGAAGGAAAGCTGGGCTGAGCAGAGAGGAAAGATGTAGGAGGGGAAGCTCAGAGGCTTGGGGAAGGGTGGGTGGCGGAGGGCACGCCGTGGTCAGAGAGGGGAGAAGAGGCTCAGAGGGAAGCAGTCCTTAGGCATGCAGTGGAGGAGAAATGGTGGTGGTACCCAGGTGTGGGGATGGTGGTACCCAGGTGTGGGGATGGTGGTACACAGGTGATGGTGGTACCCAGATGGTGGTACACAGATGGTGGTACCCAGGAAGGGTGACAGTGGTTCCCAGGTAGGGTGACGGTGGTTCCCAGGAAGGGTGGTAGTGGTACCCAGGTATGGGGATGTTGCAGCACTGGGAGGAAGGAGGCTCCCCAGGGCACACACCTTTACTGACACCACCACAGCCTGGAGCAGAGGTGCAAGGAGAGCACGGAGTAGCTGCGAGCACATGCTCTCCGAGGAGGTGCAAGCCCCACACAGGCCCCTTTGCATACTCACAGCCTGCGATGGTCGCCTGCAACCAGGCTGACATGGTAAAGCCCCACAGGCTCCTTCAGACCAGCAGGAGGGAGGAGATCCTTTGGCAGCACCATGCTCTTGGGGTGGCCGCTCTAGGCAACACGGATGGGCCTGTGAAGGACACCATGAAAAGAACCATTGACACTTGCCATGCAGAGGTTGGGAAAGGTGAAAGGTACTCAGTGAAAAGATGGTGGAGCCCCCCAACCTTCTCCATGTGTCCCCCCAGCGCTGGTGTCCCTGCAGAGGGGTTGCTGTACAGCAGCCCCAGCCCACACCGCTCCTAACGGCGCAGCTGAGGGAAACCATCCCAGCCCATACCTGTCCAAACCAGCACCAATCCACCACAGGGACTGAAAAAAGAAAGATCTCCAGGACGCAAAGACAACTGATAGCCAACAGCACCAAGACCAGCACAGGCGCAGGAGGTACTGGGGGGGACAAGAGCACCTGGCCACTCTCTGCAGCCCCTCCCGTGTGTTGCAGCTTTCTGATGCCGGCGGGTAGAGCCCTGCCTCCTCCCTTTAATATATATTTCTGCAGCTGCTGGCCATGAAACTGCTCATTTGCCTTTAGCAACCACCTCCACAGCTTCCCAGGATAGCAGGAGCCACACGCCGACACCTACACAGATACTTCCTCTTCTCAGGTTTAACCCTCATCAGCCCTGACTCTTGCCCTGTGCATCTGCCTTATGCACCACCTTCACGACTTTGGAAACCTCCATCCCTTCCCACCCCTTCCTCTCCACCCTGAAGGCTCCCAGATTTTTCAGTCTCTCCTTCCACGCTCTTAATCCTTTTGGCTGCTGTTCTCTGGTCTTCTCCAACTTTTTTTTAGAGACCTTTTGCCTTAGTTTCTTCTTCACCACAGAGACTGCAACACCCCCCCACCCCAATGGGTGGGCATGGGAGAGCTCGAGAACAACACCCCTGCCTCCAGCACATGCTATTGGAAGGAGAACAGAGCTCAGAGCTGGTTTGTGGAGCCAGAGGGAAAGCTTTGGTGTTTGGACAACAGGGATTGCATTCACCGCCGAGTTTTGCAAGGCTCTGGATCCAGGGTGAGGGCGGAGGACAGCGGGAAAGTGGACAGTGGGACAAGCTTTTGCCAAAGGATTTTCACTGCCCTGTCATCAGAGTCTCAGTTTAAGGGACATGGTGGACTTGGCAGCCCTGGGGTAAGGGCTGGGCTCAAAGATCTTAAAGGTCATTTCCAATCTAAGCAATTCCCTGATTCTAGTCTGTGATTAATTAGAATCTGGCCAGGACCAGAAGAGGCCAAGACGGTCTGTTTGAGAGATGTAGTTTATTTCGGCAACAAGCTGAGGCTGGCGGTGGCTGAGGTGACTTCTGATGCAGAGGTGAGAAAGTGTGTTTGAGGAGAGACACAACCTCCTGGCAGCACCCAGCTTTCCTCTGGGGAACCCGGCAAACAACGGAGCAGCATCTGACAGGGAAGCCATTTCCACCATGGAGCCGCAGGATGATCTCCTGGACCAGGCCAAGCAGTCCCAGCCCACAGCCATGGCCCCAAGAAGAGGAAGAGAGAGAAAAAAAAACTGCCCCAAAATCCAAGGGAGGAGAAAAAAGCCCTGGGATGTGGTGTTCACCCCCACAACGGAGACCTCCAGCCCAGGATGTCCCCACCAGCACAGGAGACAACTGCATGTCCCTGGTCTCTGCCTTGCTGAAAGGAATTCAGGAAATAGGGATCTGGGGAAAAATCACCTGAGTTAAGGGTGATTTAGCTTCTGTGCAGCTAAAAACCTGCATTATGTGGGACAGAGTGGCTGCTGGTGGCTGCAAACCTCGGCAGCCTGGGGGAGCTGGTTATGGGAATGCCTTCCTGTCTTACGGGAACTCCTTGTTGTGCTCCTCCTCAGTCGGTGTGTCGGGGAGACCATGGCAAATCCTGTAGCTTCCGCTGTAGGATTTCCTCACAGGTGGTATTCCCTTCGCTCATCAACCCACAGGTCTAATTAGCAGTGGAGAAGCAGCAGGAGACCGTGTCTCCTTTCCCTTTGCAAAATGCCTGAGATCCAGGGGGAGGGCTCGAGACGGGAGGGCTGTGGTGCCAAAATGAGCCTCTTTTTTTGACCATTTTTGCTGGTATCCTCTCGCTCCCTGAGCTTTGGGCAAGAACCGTCTGTGGCTTTCACAGGGGAATAAGAACCACGCTCACGGGCCCCTTTCCAGGCTGGAACAAGAGCTGTGGAAAAAGCGTTTATGTTCTTCAGAGGCAGAGGATTTCCTTTCTCCAAACAAATCCAAACTGGTGTGGAAATGACCTTCTTCCCGCCCCGTGCAGCTGGGTACCATGGGGAGCAGAGGTAAGGCTTATCCCGCGTCCTGCTTTGAGGTAAAACAGAATTTTCTGTTCACTAATTTCAGTTTTCAGCTAAGCCTCTGCTGACAGACTGAACTCCGGGAAACTCACGGTGTATCTCTCAGGCTGCCGTCTGCCTCCAGAGTGGTGAGACCTGGCTGTTTCTCATTTATGCCGAGGAATGGGGTGGGAAGAGGCTCCTGCTTGTATTTATTGCTGTAACAACCCAGCTCAGCTCGCTTTGGTATTTGCCCCATTGGAGGGAAGGAAGCGGAGAAGGACAGAGGGGTCCCACCTGCGGGGAGGAGGGGACAGGAGAGGGGACCCCAAACTGACCAAGGGGGTGTTCCATCCCATCAGCATCACGCTGGGTATAAAGCTGAGGGATCAAAGGGCCAGCTCTTCCTTCAATGGCCGGTGTCTGAGGAGAGATCTCTTTGTCTGCCTTTGCTCCCGATCTGTGCCTTCCTCAATCCAGATCCGGAATGCAGTTCCTGTCCATCGCTGGGACTTTCCCGGTGTCTGAGGTGATGTGATCGTCATCATCCTGGGAGCTCGACACTGGCTTTGTATATATTTCATTTTTTTCTTTTTATTATTGCATTAATATTTTCATCAGTTTAGTTTCTTTTTAAACCCATAACTCTCTTTCTCTCCTTTCCTCCTCTCCCTGAAGGGTGGGAGAGGTGGGGAGAGCATATCCTACTCAAAGTGCTGCTGCTCCTCCGGAAACCAAATCCCTTCTCCTCCTCCTCCTCCTCCTCCTCCCTTCTCCCCGCCACCAGCGGACCAGCCCTCCTGGGGTGCGTGGCTGGGGAGATGGAGAAGAGCCTCTGGGTGAAGAGGGGACGGTGCAAGGCGGGGGGCGGGTTAGAGCTGCCCCCAACCCCACTGCTCTCTCTCTTGAGGAGAACCCCTCGTCTCCCCCAGGGCACCAGCACAGCTGAGAGGCGGCTGTAAAAGTGAACCAACACCTTCATTAAGGGGCAGGTATTTTCAGAAGTCGTCACGGAACCGTGCACGAGCAGGGAGAGGGATCGGACTCCTGAGGACGCGCCTGCTCAGGGCTGTCGTGTTTTCCCCTTTGCCTCCAGCATCGCTGCTACGCTTGTTATCCGCCGGTTTTGACAAAATCCACACGGGAAAGCTGAAACAGAAGCGCCCTGCAGCCCGCTGGAGTTTTACAAAGAGGCCCTTTCATGGAATATCTTGGGGTTCTCATTACGAAGCATGAACGCGGCACTTGGGACACACATCCAGGGCACTTCAGCCTCTCCCCCAGCCTTTTATAGGAATGGGATGTGCATTGGCTGCTCTTCAGCTTGAAAACAAAGCGCTCGTTATGGGGAGGTGGAGCCATGGTACCACTGAACGGGAAGGGAAACTCCCCAGGGTGACGCAGCCCTCCTGGGCGCCGGGGGCTGCTGCGGACATTAATCAGCCTTCCGTGAGCAAGTGGGGGCCCAAAGAAATTCTCTGCTGTTATCGCAACTGTCTCCTCCACTGCCTCCCCCTCTTCTGGTGGTTTGTGTGCGGCTGCCAAGGCCTGAGGCGGGGTGAGGGGCTGCCTGTGGTCTGGGAAAGCATCGCGGCGGTTGGGCTGGGTTTTTGCCGTTAGATCCGGCGTTATCATTTGGCCGGCAGCTGGGCGCCTGTGCCAGTGAAGTGTCGAGATGATGGGTAAGGAGGAGACATGGGCTTTGTCAGCCCCTGGGGACAGGAAGGGGGGGTGCTGTGGGAGCGGGGGGCTGCGGGGGCTGGCTGCCGGGGGGGGGGGGGGGGCGGCGGGGGCTGGCTGCCCCACGCAGGATGGGGATGCTCGGACACCACACTTACCCGGAGGAGGCCTGTCTGCCAACGAGTGAGGCCATGTCGGGTCCTGCAGAAGCTGTCTGTCCTGCAGAAGTCCTCCTGCGGAACACAAGAGTTCACATGAGCAGTCGTTAAAAGCATTGAAAAGCATTTAAAAGTACACAACAGACCATTTGTGTTGGCTAATGGATAACAACAGACCATCTGTGTTGTGATGGGAAGACAGAAAAGGAATGTAGGATTTGCAAGGTCGGTCCCATCCCATGGGTGCCTGGCACAGGCCAGGACCACCCTTTGAAAAGGATGCATGAGAAATGTTAAAAACATTGTGTGCTCTTCTGTGAAGTCCTTATCAGAAAATGACAAAGAATCACAGAATGGTATGGGGTTGGAAGGGACCTCTGGAGATCATCTCCTCCAACCCCCTGCCAGAGCAGGGTCACCCAGAGCAGGTTGCACAGGAACATGTCCAGGCGGGTTTGAATGTCTCCAGAGAAGGAGACTCCACCACCTCTCTGGGCAGCCTCTTCCAGGGCTCTGCCACCCTCACAGGAAAGAAGTTCCTCCTCATGTTTAGGTGGAACTTCTTAAATGATCTTTGTTCTTCCCTAGCATTAAAAAAAAAAAAAAAAGAGATGCAAATCATCCCTTTGCCAATGATCTCATTGCAAATCATCCCATGGCTTTAAAAGATGAAATGTCACATTAGCAAATATGAACCCCTGCTGAGCAGTGTCGGCTCGGCTCTCTCGGTCTCACATCTGCTGAGGAACAGCAAAAGAATGGCAACGTGGGAACTGCTACAACCCATGACAGATAGGGAAACCCAACGTGGGAGTGGTGGTTTGCATGGAAGGGCAAAAATACCTTCAGCTAAATCCCCCCGTCCCCTGTGAACAGCGGGGTTATGGTGAAGATTCTCCATGGCTGACACAAACTGTGACAACCTCCCCCAGACAAAAGCCCCCCAGATTCATTTGTGATGAAATCAGAAATGAGAGCAACTGAAAAAGAAGCAGATGCAACCCTCATCTAGAAAAGATCCGCTTTATGCACAAGTGCAGCTCTGAATAAACCAAAAAACCCCACCTTCTTCCTCATAAACGACTTCTGAGTTGCTTCAGAGACTTTTGTAACTTTACTCTGACCTCGTCTAATGCTCTTCACGTCCTCCAGCCAGGACAGATAAATTAAGCTCGGGAAAGAGCCCTGGCACCCAGTAGCCCAAACCACACGTGCAGAATGCCACCAAACCCAGTTGCCAAGTGCCACAACGAGCAACTCCACCTGCGAGGGGGCTTCAGCCAGCCACCACCCCCCCACCAGCAGAGCAGCCAGCTCTGACGGTGCCGGCGTGGGGGTCACCGGGGCTCAGCGGGCAGCTGGACAAAGCCACCAGCCGCCCCACGGCAGCGGCCAGGCTGGAGATGCTCAGCAGAGCTCTCTGAGCGGGCACAAAAAGCCAGGAGAGGGATGGGGGTGGATGGGACGAGGGGTTGTTTAGGAGCTCTATAAACAGTTTAGTGCTGTGAGGACTTAATGACGAATCTGCCCCGGCTGTAAGTATTTATTTAATATTTCTGGGGCTGGGTAGGAGGGGGAGCTGAGCCTGGGGAGCAGAGCCCAGTTCCTGGGGTGGAGGAAGAGCACTCCAGCCCCTCAGGGAAGGGCAAAGGGGGGGATATTCTCCCCCCCGCACTTCCCCTGCCTCATCCCTCTGTCCCCATCGCGTCCCCCACCGCTCCAGTCCTCGGCATAACCCCTGAAGACCCCACCTCCACCGCTCCTGCCCCCGGTCCCCTCGTTCTGTCCCCATCCCGCCCCTGTCCCCGGTCCCCCCGTCCTGTCCCCATTGTCCCCATCCCTCTCCGGTCCCCATGCCCGTCTCCCCGACCCCACCGGGCAGCCCCGGGGGCTGCAGCCCGTCCCCGTCCCCCGGGCTCCTCCCGCAATACTCACGGCGGCTGCGGCGGAGTTCTGCTGGTGTCTTCTGGTCTGTTCCCTCGTCCCGCAGCCCCCGCCCCCGGTTAAACAAGTCATTTTGTCATTTCCCTCTTTCCGAGGGAGAACGGCGCTTTTAGAAAGCTCTGGTGTCTGAACTTGTAAAAATACTTACAGCCAGCTCTGGGGTGTGGATTTCGAGGTCTCGGTGTTTTCAAGCTCCCCAGGAGCAGGGACGAGGAGGATCGAGACCCGGGCCCCTGACCCAAGCCGCCAACGGGGTTATTTCATACCATGAACGGCACATCCCATGTAAATCAGGAAGTTTGCTGAGTTCCCTCTCTCTCTCCCCGTCCCTCGATGGCTGGGATCCGGAGAACTCCTTGTCCTGGTGCTGGAGCCCCGAGCCCTTCCCTCCCTCCCGGAGCCGCAGGTCCCACACGGGCTGTCCCTGCGGGGAGTGCACGGCTTCTGCTGGGGAG
>KZ510744.1:3007-17568 GCA_002844005.1 Limosa lapponica baueri | reverse complement strand
AAACTATATCATTAGAGGAGAATAATCACCTAGATGACAACTGAAATGCATCCAAGGTGGAATATGATGGTGGCTTAAGTGGCTCCCAACACCAGTTGTAGGTAGGAAGCAGGGGTGAAGGTATAGCTAGAATTTCAGGAGCACTCGGGAAAATGAAATCGCAGATTTTGGCTGGGATATAAATGTTAACATCTCTGCTTCTTTAAAAAAAAAAAAACCGCCATAAAATCTGTCCTGCCCAGAAATTGTGAGGAGCACAATTTATATCTCTTATCCAAAGAAAATAAGCTTCTCACTGAAATACGTAATAGAGTACAAATGTTCCATCTCCCTCCCGTATCCACACACGCTATTTTGTAATAACATTAAGACCATTTTTAGAATGGTGAGACAGTGAGACATGCACAGCCTCACCTCAGATTATCACCTCAAATCAGACAGTTGTGTTTCAGCCCTTTCCTGCTCTGCCCAACGCCTTGGCTGTAAGCTGTTCGGGGCGGGAAGGGATTTGCTGTTGGACAGTGGGGCTCAGCATCACGTTGCCATTCCTTTTTCTAGGGAGAGACTTTGCTGTTGTGTAGGAATCCTCACCCTTCCTTCCACCACCACCACCTGGTCCAGGATCCCCTGCTATGCCCTGCTTCTAGGTGAGTATTTCCCTTTGTGTGCAGGGTGTTTCTGTGTTCAACTAGTCCTAATTTAGGGCTGGAATATTCCTTTTCCCCGTTCATTGGTAAGAGTCATCAGAAATAAATGAAACTCTTTGGGGACATTGAGATATCCAATACCCACAAAACTTGATGCAGTGAAAGACTTTGTAAAACAAGCCTTTTAAAAAAAAAAGCTATTCCAGGTAAACGCTACCGGATCTGTCAGTTGTGGCTGGAGCCTGTTGGACACATACCACGGTCTGTTTTTAACATCCCACAGACAGGCACTTACAAGGGGAGCGTGCAAAAGATTCATGTCCAGTCTTGCAGACAAGGGCACTTATACTGGCTTAGCACACGTGAGTAAGGCCACGCCAACAAACATCCTCCTCCAGATCCAGCTGTGACTGTGGAATGAGCAAGTGCTGCTCATCGCTGCTCCTCTCCAACTGCTCTTGAGACTGAGACTTCAGTATATGACATTGATGGTCTGAGGTAACAAGGGGAATAAGGCAGTGTTTTGGTAAATTGCGCCTGGGATAGATTCTTAGGGGTTGGGAATAGGGCTATTTCCACCAACAAAGGATATTAAATGGGCAGAGCTGGTAACACCTTCCATAAGTGTAGCAGGATCCAGAAAACGATGTGTCTCCATGGCATAAATCTCCACTCCATGCTTAGTCCAGGCAAAGAGGGTGTAACATGTAACTTCTACCCAGAAGCAATTTCTTTTACCTCAGTAGTCGGTGACTTGTTACTGCCGTGCAGAAAGTCTGTCACCTTTTGTTTTGGAAGATGAAAGTCCCTCATAACACACCTGGACACTTATACAGTGTAATGCAAGGTGCGGAGAAAGATGAACCGAGTGGCAGAGAGGGGGCTGGGGGAAATCACAGTGCAGGAGAGCAGATAAGAGTTAGAAAATATGCAGATTGTAAACAAAGACAGTTCTGTTCTCAGGTTGGCCAAGTGGCTGCTGCTGAGTCGCTGTAACTCTGGGTTGTCACCTTTGAGATTTACTTGTCACTCTGGTATGCAATACAAGAATGCGTGTTGTTTCATCGTGCTCCTTGCCTGCACAGGTTGCCAAATTAATGTACTACAAACTGTAAAAGTAGTTCCTTGTACTAATCGCTCTGTCTGCTGAATGACCAAAGAGGAAGCTGGGACTTTGAAATAAGATGGTTTTCTCTAGATGAGAAAAGTGAGACATACAGATTTGGGCTATTTTCCCCTTGTCTTACTCGTTCACAATATATGTACAAGGCTTTGCTACTCCTAAGCAAATGAGAAAGTCTCCAAAGCAGACAGCACTGTGGCAGACAGCAGTGGCACCCCTGAAGTTTGCTCACTGATCTTCAAATTTAAATTTAGGTTTTTTCTTTTTTCCCTTTTTTTTTTTTTCTTAAGAATCAATGACTGCTTTTCCCAATAGTAGAAACCCATAGTTGCTATGGCTGAAAGAAATACAGTGGCAGGATCCTCTCCTCCATCCACAAGCACAATCTTCAGGTGGTCAGAAATTTCAGAGATCATCAAGACCAGTGGGTTGGCAAGTTTAACTAAAGCTCCTGTAACTTAAGAGTTAAACACCCAGCTGGAAGATGTGTAGGAAAAAAAGCCCTGGAAGTGATCTGGGGTGTCAGCAGGTAACCAACGTGCTATATATACAATAACGCTAGATGGCTGCACAGTCTCCAAGAAACTGCTCTTGGCTCCAAGTTTAATTATGTAGCTTGTGGGCCTGAAATAAATAAGGTAAGATGTTTTGATCAGTGAAGCAGGAGCATGTTTGTGTGCCAGCCCCTCTGTTTGTAAGCACTCGAGTTCTCTGGGCTGGCGGTCAGAGCCGTGAGGCACTAGGAATGGCATCTGCTCATGGCTGGACTGAAACCCCATCAAATAATGAAAATATCATGCTACAGTGATGCAGCTTCATCCAGATTTGCGATGTCTCCATCAGCAGGAGCTGAACAACACGTGAAGCAGCTCCCGAGACACCCATTTCCAACCCAGCCTTTCAAGTAACATGAAATCCCCGTAACTGCCAAGAAAAGGGTGGGGTGTGCAAAGGGAGGCAGAAACCGCTACGGCCATCCAGCTTTAACCAGCCTTATTTGTTTGTTTACAAAGATATCTGAATAACACCACCCACCATTCTGTACATCAACATCCCAAGCTTTTTTCGGTGTACAGCTCTCAGTTTCCTAGCTCCTGCTGCAGCAGGCAGCCCAGACAAGACAGAGCAGGATTAGGGTTGTCAGGGAAAAAGGATTGATAGCGTGATGCTACACTTCAGCAGGTAAGCAGCTCTCTAAGGGATCCTTCCTTAAAAAGCTGCTGCAAAAGTGACCAAAAACTCACCATATTGGTCTGACAGTTGCAGTGAGCTCTCTGCGTTTTTGAATACACAGCTTTTATTCATGCATTTCTTAAAAGATTGTGTGTGGGTTTTTTCACTATGATTAGGTCTGGATATTACAGCACTTCTGCTTGTAACTGAGAATACGACATCTGCTAAGAAATGACAGTTTTATCCAGCTCATCAGCTGGTCCAAATCTTTCAGGCGTTAAGTTCTGTCAGCAATGTGTTTCCTGGCTTACATTGGGGTAACCGTAACAAAATCTGGTTTCTCTGCCCATAACTGTTTGGCTCTTTGCAACGATTTGTGGCTGTGCATTCACACAGGCACCAACTTCATGCACGATGAGAAACAGCACTCATCCTGATAACCTTCTGCTCCAAAACTACAGGCTGTTCTCAAACGACGTGAATACGTACTAGGATCAGAGCTGGCTTCATTTCCAGGCACCCCAGGTAGGCAAGGTAGCTCCAAACAACCCTGGAAGGCATCCAGCCCCCTTGGACAAAGCTCCTGGTCCCTGAACCATCTCTTTGCTTGTGGCTGCAAGAAATGAAAATGTTATAGGTGAGGCAAAGAGGGAGAGCAGCCTGTGACCCACTGGAAGCTGGAACTTCTAAGATTTTCTAGGGGACCTGGAAAAGCTGATCACAGGGCACACAGCAACCTACAGAGAGGTGCAAGCTCAGAGAGAGTCCTCACGTTTGAACATGCCAACTCCCTGCTTCTCCTCACAGTCAGAGTCAACTCCAACCAGGAATGATTACATTTTTGAGTGTCACATGAGACAATGACCTTTAAGCCACGCTAAAGGAAAACTCTTGTGAAATTTTTGCTGGCAGGCAAAGGGGTAACACAAACATCTGTGAGCTCAACATGCCAAACATGCATGTTGAGATCTTACTACAGGTTGAGGGCACAGAGCAGGGAGACACATATGTACAGGCAAACCCCAGCACTGATGACGTGTGAGAGTGGTCCAAGCACCATGATATTCATGAAATTCTGTCCATGGGTAGTAAATCAGCTCCTTCTTTTGTGGCTTTTGATGACTGTGATTCAGCCGCATTGCATGACAGCTGGTTTGCATGAGATGATCAGTCTTGTTCTTTTTGTAACTCCTTCAGAACTGGGCAAGTTACAAGCTTTGTCACCAGGTAAATGTTCTTTACCCATTTAATTGTCATTGCAAATACCAGGAAATGCTGATATTTGCATTAGAAAGGCCATGGTTAAACCCCACCAGTAAGGAGGGCAAGATTCCCACTCACATCACCACCTTGAAGGCCTCTTGAACCACAGCCGTGGTGGAAAGGGACCTGCCAGTGCCATTAAGAACCTTTTCCCAGGGCTTAGTCACACTTTTTTTACTAGACTTAGATTGTCTTCAGGGGAATCCTCTTTGTACATTGTTTGCCTGCAATTGTACTTACTAATGTGATTTATTTAAATTTTGTAATATAGGACCCAAAATTCAATTAGTTCACAGCATGCAGACAATAAAGGCAAGTTACTGTCTTACTGGAAGTCCCACTCCTTCCGATACCTTAACACTCAGGTTTTTGATGACTCAGAAGGATCTTCCACCCTACAAGGGCATATTGATCTCCAGCAACAGGCAGCAGTATACGCAGACCCAGAGTCTCCAGCCTGGTAAGTCCAGTGGGTGCCAGCGCTGCGGGATGAGGCAGCCACAAATGGCTCCCTGAAACCTGGGTGGGGTGGAGAGCCCAGCCGGTAATACGTGCTTTTAGTGTATCTGCTGAGAAGTGAAACTCCCCTCCCTCACACTCACCACAGCACAAAGGTATTTTGAATCCTACAAAAGGCATGCCAAAAATCAAATTTCTTTCCAGCAATGACGAGAATGAGGAATGTGTGTAGCTGGTCTGTTGGGCTCAAAGGGGGAGATGATTAATCACTCGCGAGGGAGGATGACTGTAGATGGCAAGTCAGCATCTCTGAGTATTTTGTTTTTCCTCCCCTCATCCCTTTCTCCTTTTAAAATGAATTTTAAGAGATTGTTTATGGTAGAGCCCCCTCTGCATGCTTTGGCATCTTGTCTGAAGTCAGCAAGTCCCATCCTTTCTGCCAGCATTCAGAAAATACTGGTCTAGAAGACAGAGCCTTCCTTGAAGACAAACCAAAGGGTGCAGTGGTTCAGGAGTAGCTGTAGGTGAGGTGTTGGAGAGGGGCTGAGATGGCCAGTAAAACATCCAGTGGCAACTGGAGGGAATCCCAGCCTCAGTGAACCCACTGAGTATTTTGCTGTGTCAGGGCATATCCTCACCGCATTTCTGTCAAAATTCTCAGCATTTCACTCGAGATTTTCTGCACCTCTAGAGTCTCCTGTTCATGGAAACTTCTGCTGTGATCCAGTGAGACCGCACAGCCAAGAATGACTGACTCAACGTAAGGGATGAGCAGAAGACAAGCCATGGTAAGTGGTAGCCTAGTGATGCTCTTCTTTTTTAACCCCCAAGCCATAGAAAGCATGATGGTACAGACTGCACGTGGAAACAACACAGGATAAGCTACAGGTCCTGTGCTAGTGGAAATATTGCACCTGGATTTACATATAAAACTGGAGTTTTCATGCAACTAAAGTCATTAAGGGTCGCGTAATATTCACTGAATAATCAAGCTGTTAATATTTGCACCCAGACAAAATTCTCTCCTAGATCACTTTCTGCCCTGTGGTTTCAGCTGGATATGCTGTTTTCCATTTTGTCTCAAACTCTTGACTGGAAATGAGGCATTTCCTTTAATCCTGTTACATTGAGACCAAGTTCTACCTCATTTATAAAGTATTCCAGATTCGCAGGGAATGGGAAGTGCTATAAAGGTGTAAAAGTGCAGCCTTTCCCTCTTTTTTTTTAGGAAAGAGAAGCGGCAAAACCCACCAGGCTTCTCCCAGAAGATTTCATGCCGCGGTCTTGATCCTGAAAAGGCAGAGATACTCACAAAGCCAGGGTTTTTCATCCAAAGGAAGGTTTTTAAATGGTTTTGATAAAAAGTGTATCTACAGCTGCCTCTCTGGTATGAACTCACTCTTTAACTTAGTGCTGGGTACATAAGCAGAGCTTCCACTTGGACCTATAGATGCATCTAATTAATACAGACCTCGCAGAAGGGATTGGTGCCAGGGAAGAGATGGTTTGCTGTACATCAAGCGAGCTCACCCTCTGTGAGGCAAGCCTGTGACACCCTAGGGTGCTGTACAGTGTGACATAGGTCCTGGGGGGCCAGCATTGACCTTTCTCTTCTCCTGAAACACTAAACATTGGGCCTGGGACCTAAGCAGGAATCACCAGGAACTTTGAACAATTGGGATGCTACATTGCAAGTCCTACGAGTGCAGCTCATTGGTCATTACAGCGCTCTGCTCACGTGGAAACAACCCAGGATCAGTAAATCTGGCTTACAGCAAAAAGCCAAAGAAATCTGAGCGTTGTGGACTGACATAATTAGGTGCCAGACAGGAGGGCTCAGGACATATTGTACAGACTATTTGTAAAGACACGTTCCTGGCATTCTGAGTCCATAAATAATGTTTGCAAAAAGGTATTAGGTGCCTTCCCCAAGGGCTGCCAGAAAAAAAGAAATAAGCAGACCAGAAGGAGCTTAGGCACATTCCAGTTTGGGGAGGAGAAAGAGGCTGCAAAGACATCTCTAGCAGACTTATTACGGTACCTTTATGATATGTTTGCCTTTTCTTACCCAGAGGGCAGGGGTGGGGGAAATACGATTCCTCGCTCTGACAACAGTGGAGATCGAATGCTGTATCTGCAGGGACAGCGCTCTCTTCTCTTGGAACCTCTCCTCCAAAGGTGTCTTCAGCCAGACTGACAGCAGCCAGAGGGGGTTCTGGCAGCTGCTCACGTCCCAGGGAAGCAGCAGGGATATGAACCACTCACATCAAACTTGGGAGAAAGCAGAAGGAACCAGGAAAGTGTTTGGATCCGCGCAAACAAATCGTTTCTTGCTCTGTTCTCATTTACAGGGTTGATCCAGGGCAAAGCGTCACCTCTTCAACCCAAACACAGCAGCACTGTGCAGGGAGCACTGCAAGTCTGCCAATGTCCTTGCTGTGATCCTGCAGGGGCCTCGAAGCACTCACAGTTAAAAGAAATGGATCATGATCATAAAAGAGAGTTATCTTCGTTTTATCATCATATGCTCAGTAAACTCCCAGGAAAATTTAGCAAATTCCCCCCGCTGCTTCCCCAAATGCCTGTGCCTCAGGCCCAAACTCAGTTACCCCTTTAATCCTGTGCAGGAGATCCAAGATCAAAGTTGGTGGGACTTCGTTTCATCGCAGCTATTCCCAGCACCATCCCTGGAATTCAGACAGCTGCTGGTTTTCATTCCTCAGCCATGGGGTAGCCAGATCTGACACTTCAGTGTTAACCCCTGGCTTTGGCACGAATTATGAACTGGAGTCTGCCTCCTGAAAACTCCCCTCTTCTGCGGAAGATGCCTCACCTTCACTAGGGTACCCCGTGGGGATAAATTGTTTGCTGGTGTTTGCCCCATGGGTACCAACATTTCGGTGGCAAAAGAAGTGATCCCTATGCAATCTGGGATCTTCTGAGATGGAAGGTGATCTATAACTGTCCATTATATTGTCCCCAGGAGAGGGGGAAGAGAATTGAAAACATCAAACATTTACTGGAAAAAACAAGACCAGCCCTGTATTTAATCAAAACATTTTGTTTTGTTCCATTTGTAATTATTTCCATCCAATGGACAAATATTTTAGCAATGAAAATGACAGTTCCCTTCCATGGGCAAACAAAATAAGAAGTCATGTCAGTTCCCGTACAATGCCACAGCGAAGGTGACATATTTTTAATGCTGTGTTGAAATTTTCTTTACTTGTATTCCAGTAATACTGAAGGCATCAATTTAGGTTTAATGATCTATTGTGTTCAGTGCTGGAGGGTTTTGTTAGGGCGGTGGTGGGAAAACCAAAGATTTGTGGGGAAAGAAGCTGAAGTGACACTTCATTTCCCCCGAAACCCGTGAGAACATGAATATGAACACTGAATATGCCCACAAGACTGCCTGGGGCAGAGGTTCCTAGCAGATGAAGACCAACTTGAGAGCCCATGGTGCTGTTGCCATTGCCAGCTATACTGGTACCTTGCATTTTTTTATTGGAAACACTGGTTTTCACCTGCTGGTAAACAGGAAAAAAAGTCCCCATCCCTGTACAGGACTTGCTCTTACACTCAAATGACTGTCACAAATTGCAGGTAGCTTGGGTTTAGTTTATTGAGAGCTCATGCCAGCCAAAGTCTCTCTCTCTCTGTTTGCTTTAATTATCGTGTGTCCCTAAAGAGGGTAACAGTTTATGCAGATTTCCTCTGATGCCTGACTCCCCTCCTGTCCCTGTGCCTCAGGTTCCTGAGCTTTGTATTCCCCACAGAAAAGTGGAAATAGAGACTTCTGCTGCAAAACACATTGAGATCTACTGGTGAGACACAAGTAGAAACACACTGCCACCTCCATATGCTGGGATATTTTTTTCTCAGACAGTCCTGAGCATTCACAGTTGCATTTTCCTTCCTAGAACAGGCCCACCATTTTCTCTTTAATATCGGTTGACTTCAGTGCCCAAGTGAAAAGGGAGATGTAATTCACAGACATCGCTACTTGCTTTAAGTGATTTTTCACCCAAGAACATCACGCTGGTTTCTCCACTGTCTCGGTGTAAATCCTCCTTCCTGGTACTATCTCTGCACCTCGCCCATCCAACTCAACAGGTATATTTTCATGCCCTCTAGCAACAGATACTTTGCGGAGGAGTCAGTGTCTGCCAAGTGTGGTTTAATACTAATTAATGCAGGCTCCTCGCCATTTTCTCCTCCAACTCAAAACAGGCGGCGCACCAATCACACATCTTTTTCACCGGCACATTGTCTGACTGCGAGATCAAAATACCCCACTGAGATCCAGCTGCACGGCCCTCTCCTGCACAGATTTCAGCTGCCTGCCTCTCAGACGGGTGTGACATTTGGGGACCCACCTGACATGGGCTTAAACCAACCCTCGTTTGTGCGTTTTGCAGCAGAGGGCACAGCTAGTGTGTGTGGTGGTCAGCATCTGGTTTGGGGAAAAAAGGAGGATGGTTTTGAAGAGGCAGAGGTTGCCCAAGATGTGCCCACTCAATATAGGGAGAACTACCTGAGAAGCAACACTGGAAAGATCAGGAGGCCTGGCTGGTGGGATGGAGTGAGAAGAGGGATGTAACGCTCTCCATTGCAGGAGGCCAGCACCCTGATAGTAAGGGAGTGAAGACTACTCCCTGCTGGAAAGCAGGGTGACCACAGCACTATTGGTAGGCCAGATCTTCTCCAAAATACCAGGGTGAAATCACAACTTTTATCTGAGATATTTAGACCCACTGGTACCAAACCTCACATTACTCATCGAGAGCTCCACCTCGTCCTCCCTTTGGATACTGCTGACGTTGTGAAATCTTTTCCTCACCACAATTCTTTCCACATCGTTATTTTCTGTGCCAGCAGTGAAGTCTGGTCTGCTCTGGGAGGCCAGGAAATCTGCAGAGCACCATCCTTCTAGTGCTTTCAGCTAGACGTTTGATGGCCTGCAAGAAGCTGAGAGTCAAAACTGATCAATGATCCAAAAAGTTTAGGATCTACACCAAAGAATCCCCTAAAATAAAAATCCCAGTTGGGTGCTAACTAGAGCTGTCTAGCTTTGTCTGTCTTACATCCCACTGTCTTCCTCCACCTGTGGCTTTAAGGATCACCTTTGCTTCTCCTAGAGCTTTCTAGGAGTTTTCTAGAGTTTTTGAGCTACCCAATCCAAATTTGTGTTGAATCTCTGTAAAGGTGTTCAGATACAGGGCTTGGGGTTATGCTCATACCTCAAAACTGCCAGATCATTAGCTCGCACCTGTGGGGATAGCAAGTGAGTTACAGACTCACTTGTACATATGCATTATGATGGATTTTCTCTAATTGTCTTTTTTTCTGAATTCTAACAGTTGTGAGACATTGCAGGCGTGAATTTATATAGCCAGAAAGGTTAAATATAAATATATCAGTCTGTTGGCCACCAAGAGAGACTAGCATATGGAGAGAGAGGCCAGGGAGGTTCAGAGCTAAAGGAATATTTCTATTTCAAGTGGACAAACACGTAACGCTACCTGCAAGGCTTGCTGATAAGAACCTGCAGACGCTTGGGTTAGTGCTGGAGCCAGAAATGCTACACCAGATCTGACGAGGATCTGTGACGGTGACGGCTGCGGCTGCTCTGCCTTCAGCATCCAGCAGCACCGTGGCCACACAGCACAGCACAGCTCAGCTCAGCTCAGCTCAGCTCAGCAGCTTCCCAGGGACCAGCAGCCTAACCACGCACGATGCCCTGAGCCTTTTTCCTTATTGTGGAATTACACTGGTCCACCTTTTCAAAAAGCAAGAGCTCTCCATTAAAAAATACGTCTCTGCGGTATTGTCCTGCAGACCTGTACTGTCTTCACAGGGACATCCACAGCAACTTACGGATTTCCATGGATTTCATCTTTGCTTGGGCCAAGTCATCTACAAACACAAGGACAACGACAACAAAGGCTTGCTATTTCAGAGGTTGCTGGTGGCCAGGAGGAGTGGCTGCTGGCAGCACGCTGTCCCCTCTGCCTGCCATCAGGGATGGCTGAAGGGACACTAGTCAGGGTATCTGCTTCATCTGCAAGAGGAACGGGGACACCCTTCAGTACAGCAGTTCCCTGGTGTTTCAGCTGAGGGACCCAAACCTGCCTCCAGTGTGGGGAAACTGGGAGACAGTGGAAATGGACACTCCTGGCCCCCTCACACCCCCTCCTTCACCCTGCTCGTTCCTTCCCTTTCCCTCTCCAAATCCTCCCCCAGCCTTATCACATTCCCTCCATTCCTCTCATCGCCTTCAGAACTTGCCTCTGAAACGCTGAGCCCGCACTGCTGCATCCCACCGGCCTCTGGATCCCCTTGCTCAGACCTGTGGCATGGGGTTCCCGGCCGCTGCAATGACAGGGGTGAGGAACCCCTGGCCTCCCACTCGTCTTCTTCTCCCACAGCTCTGAAAAATATATATACACTCTCTATCCACCTCTGCTGTGCACAGCACCACATAAAACTCCCTTGTTCTTGATGCTATCTATTTACCATAACTCAGTTTCCATAAACTCTCCTCCATTTATTCCTCACTCTTATCTTATCTTGCAAACCTGACTTGACATCAGGCAGTTTGGTGTTTATATGAAAAAAAAGGGCTTGGCTTTTAAAACAGTTCAGCAGCCACAAACACAGCTACATCTTCAGAACAGCTTAGCCTGCATTTTTGGGGGCACTAAAATGAGCAGCCAGCTCTTCCCAGAGGGCTCTCCGTAATGGTGTGCTTTGAAAACATGACTTTAAATATATCCCTGGAATGGTTAGATGTGGAGCCTTTGCTGAAAAAACCGGGCTGTAGCTCGGTGCCTCCCCGGCAGCCAAACTCACCTGAAATCTGCTCTGCAGCCCTGTGCAGCCCTTCCCTTCTTTCCTCAGCCTCCACGAACGCGGGTTATCGGGGCAAGGGCAAGGCTGGCCCCCACCTACCGCTGATTTTGACAGCCTGGAACCTGACTGATTCGGTTTGCAAACTTGGGACAATATTTTATTGTTGGGTTTGGTTTTGGTTTTTTTTTTGGCCTGTTCCATCACATTAAAACTAACTCGGGAGTGAGCAAATTGCACTGTCGGACCGCAAATCACTGAGATTCAAAGCCGGGTCATCTGGAGGTCAGTATTCACTCTTATTCTCTTTTTTTTTTCTTTTTGAGAGCGCTGCCAGGAACTCCGTGAAGGCACCAAAGAAAGCTCTCCTTAGGCAAATCCCCTGAAAAATTACATTATTTTTACCTGGCATGGAAACCTGTGTGTCAGTTCAATCACATTGGCTTTCAATGAGGGATTGTTGCGCAGTGACTGTTTCGGTGTACAACAGTTTGGTGACATCCGTCCTCCGTCCCGTGAGTCGCAGAGCACCGCAGAGTCATGAAGGGATGTATCACGAGCCTCCTGTTATTTCAGGGTACGGAAATATCTCTCAAGCGCTGCGTAGAGACAACGGATTCATCATGAGCCAACCTGGAAATTTCAGTCTGAGAGGCAGTCTTAAATTAGTAAGCGCAGGGAAGTCTGCAGTGGGACGACAGACTGTCTCCATTCATCCCACACGAAACAAGCATCCAAAGAGAAGCAGAGTTTTATGGATAAAAGCACAAGAAGCACTGCTAAGATAAAAGTCCCAAAGGTCCTGGTTCCAACCCCTGAAAGTCCTTAGTAGTATTTAATTTTCTTTGGTGGGCTTAGGTCAGATTTGAACAGGGGGGATATGAATGTATCCTTGGCATTTCCCATCTGGACCTAGAAGAGCCCTGCTTTGGGGTTAGTTTGGAGGAACCTGGTCTGGTGGGAGGTGTCCCTGCCCATGGCAGGGGGGTTGGAACTCAATGATCTTTAAGGTCCCTTCCAACTCTAACCATTCTAGGATTCTATGATGAACTTGCTTTTGTTATTCTGGATGGCCGTGGTCACTTATTGCTCAGAGAAACTCAAACCTTTATGTCCAGGCAGCCTTACAAAGGAGAATGTTTTAACCCCCTTTTTTTTTTTCAGGTAGGCAGATGAAAAGCCCAAAGTGCTGAACCGAGGCGCTGAGAAGACAGAGCACCTCAAGGCTGGTGTCAGATTTGAGCTCCTGGGATGTTTCCATGGTGTGAAGGAGGTGCCAGACGCGGGGCCAAGCCACCTGCGGCTGCACGCAGTCATGTACGCAGAGCCTGGAGAAAGGTCCACCGTCACGTTACCAACCCTCGGCTCACAAACAGCGGAGCCAGAGATATCCTCCGGGATGTCCAGAGGAAATACACACCCAAGAACTGGATATCAGTGCTGTACACAAACGAAAGAGCATTGATTTGGCTTCAGCAAGAGATTTTTTAAATAGCAGGTTTGCAGAAACAGATGCTATTTGTGAAGTATGTCCTGGGGTTATCCAGACAGGTCTTTGGCTACTGAACACTATCTCTTCATCAAGGACAGTTGTTTTCAACATTTTTCAGCCTGGGAAGCCCCTGTATACTTTTCCAGTGGAGGACAGGTCTCGTGCAGTGTATTTAAACCTACTCGCACTCAGCCAGCTTTCCTCGGTTACTTCTCCCAAATACCGGAGCAGCCAGATCCACTGGAACTTGCAACCACCGCTCCGGGCTAATCTTACGGTATCTCCTCTAATGAGAGCCCGTGTGGCAACTCTCGGTGCTGCTGTCGCATCCAGGGACAAGGCAGCTCCATCATTTCCCTGGACAGGGCAGATCACCTCATTCCCCACCCCAGGCTCACGCTCTGCATGTCAACACTCCTGGGTTCCCAGTTTTTTTGTAGTTGTACAACAATGTATACTCCCTCCAAGCGGGAAACAGTCAATCCTGTAATCAAACTGTGAAAGCGTAATTACGAGTACAATTAAGGTGAAATACAGCTCTATTGAAGTTGGTGGGAGTTTTATTATTAACTAAAGTTTCACCTCTGTGTTTCGGATGGATAGTTATCCTGTTCAAGCAAAGAAGCCATTATTTAATCAAAATGACATTTATAATGCAATGCCACTATCATATTCAAACCTTCAGGACATGTTTACTTTAATCAGTTCTAATTAAATTGCTACACAAGAAAAATATTTAGTTCTACTGATGTGTGCACATATATTCGGGGGAAAGCAATGCAAATTGCCCAGGATCTCATTAATCGCTATTTGTACTGCTTTAAACTCCTGTGATGTATTTAGCAAGTCACCTCTAACTCCTCTCTGGCACTCCACTGCCATAGATCCCTCCGGGCTGAGAGTGAGCGTTTCCAAACTAAAAGCACTTGCAACCAGGTAAAGGAGGCAGAGATTGCCAAAACCTCAGCCCTGTTAATTGCAAGGGTTTAAGCAGCGCTTTCGCAGCTGCCGGGAATCTCCAGGGATAAAAAGCAAAGAAACAAAGAGGCTGAGGGATGCTCTGGATACTCCTGCTCCCCAGCTCTGGCCCAGGACACGGTGTTGGTGCTTCCTGACAGCAGACCCAGCGAGGGCAGAGGGTACCCGTTGTTCTGCACCAGGCGGGACCATGATGGAGACAGAGAAATCGGCCAAGCCCAGGACTGGCTGGAGCTTCACAGGGCTGCAAACACCTCGGAGGGTGGAAAGGGAGGCCCGGGTCAACAACACTGCTCTTCTGCGTTCCTCCTCATCACCTTCTCACCCCATTTCACGGTGGGAAACTCCCGGACCCTTCCCTTACGCCCTCTGATCTTTTCTGTCACGGTCCCCTGGATTCCCGTCTAGTTTTACCAGTCTCCCCTTGACGAAGCAGAGCATGAAACTATGCAGCTCTTCCAGTGTGCCGGGCTGGGGCTTTGCCGAGGGGGAAGAGCTTCTGCTGCCCTGCGCCCAGCCCGGCCGCACCGTGCTGCCGTGCCCTTGCCTTACCCTGCCCCAGCCTGGTATTTTC
>KZ510741.1:2954-13882 GCA_002844005.1 Limosa lapponica baueri | reverse complement strand
GAATATTTTTGGGTAATTTGCACATTTTATCCATTTAGATTATTTAATGCCATGCTATTCCTGGAAATACATTTGCTTAAAGAAAAAAGATCATCTCATACTTTGAGTGTTAGAAGTTATGCTTTGCTTTCTGCCTTATCCACCAGAGTGGGGTTAAGTACTAAGTAGCAAGTTCAACTTCTTAACATAAGATATAGTAGCTATGCTGCGTAAAAGTATTCAAAATTAGTACCTACCCTCTTTTTTTTCAGAAGTTTAATAGACTTGTATTGGGAGATTCATCTCACCTAATTCTAGACAGCTGTGTCGCAGACTTCTCCATCTAGGCGAATTGCCCTAGGGCTGCCTTTATAGTCGATGGGAAGAAGAATGCAATTCTAAGGCATGATTCATGTCATGGGAAAATAGTGTCTAATTGAGATGAGATGAATTGCACTCTAAAAGTGCCCATTTCTCTTCACTGACTGTGAAGGCAGCCCGCGGTGATGAGCTCAACACTGCTGTGTTGAGGAAATCAGTGGATGCCACTGGTTACATGAGTTCTGCCTTCTGTGTTTCTAAAGGAAACCACCTCATTGAAACCCATCTGAGACTGCTGCTTACTTCAGGCAATATTTGAACCTATACTTAGTATGATATTTGTCTGTAAGCTGGTGATGGAGCAGATGAGGAAACATATGCAGTTCAATTAGGTTACTTTGTGGGTAATTTAAAACTTACCTGTCTATACCTTGTTAGGGGATAACAGACACATTGGCAGTATATAAAGAATAACCTCACCACACACTGACCAGACAGGTGCTTCTTTGTCAGCACTATTTTTCAAGCATAACACATTTTCAAAAACTGATGACTCTGTAGTATTAGAAATATCATTAAAATTGCCTAAAATTGCTGGCCTGAGTAATGATATGGTATCATAGTTGATACCATAGCTCCTGGTCGAGCTGCAGCTGAGCCAGGTGAAGACATTGCAACCTCCTATTTGGTCTGTGCTACCTCCTTTATTTCCATACTTCATGCAATTTTTGCAGCTAAGTTAGAGAAATCCTCTGCTTTTCAGAATTTTTAAAAGCTAGTCAGGATGACTGAATGAATTGGAAGGAATCAGGAAGCTGGAGAGCAGACAGGTGAGAGAGGATGGGAACCCAAGACAGGCAGGTGGGCACCTGAGTGTTTGGGAACCTTTCCACCCAGGCATCTGTAGCCAGGAGAGTATGAAATTGCATCAAGACTTATTATTAAAAAAAAACCAAACCACAAGAAACAAAACCAATGTCAAACAGAAGTTCTAAGAACGCTCAACTTCCTTTCTTTGTTTAAGTATGCACCACTGTTTCTCAAAAATTTAGTTATGAAGTGTATATTAGTGGTATCATTTTAAGATTTGTGATCTACTGTGTAATCTACAGAGTGAAAAAATGAGATATATAGTATTTATATTTAAGATTCAGTACAAATTATTACATGTAATAAAAGGTAAAGTATTAACCTTGCATTATGGGTGTAAAAATTTCATGTGCTTATGAAATTTAGATGTGTAAGATGTTAGGCTCTCACTTCTCTTTTGCAGCTCTTAATTTCATTGATTTGCATCAGGTACCTCATAATTCAAAATAAAGTATACACAAATGTTTCTAGACCTGGAACAAATAAATGTGTTTCTACACAAATGCAAAACGTTAGCTACAAAAGAAAGGCTATGAGTCTGTTATGTAAAAGGAGGCAAATGTGAATGCAAATGTTTTTAGCATGCTTTGTAATATTTTGTACTTTACATTCTCTCTTTAAAAAGCCTGAAAAGAATGACACTGAATCTGGCAGCCAGAAAATCAGACCAGTATTTGAAGAAGATCCTGTTTTCCGACGGCAAACATCGTACCAACATGCAGCAGTCCACATACCAACAGATATTTATGAAGGCTGTAAGTAGCATGTGAACAAAGCGATTTCATGTTAATACTAATCTTATTATTTGTGTCCCAGTCTTAAGAATAAATAACCTCTAAACACAATTTTCATCTCCATTTTTAGTACAGATTTGCTGTTACTGTATTTTTTTTCTTCTTCCAGTAGTACTTCAGAGACGTGCTCTATTAGGCATATGATTCATCTTATGAATTAGTAGGAGTTAAAGACATCCGTTAGGATTGGATCTGGGTTTCAGAAAGGGAACAGGAGGTGAAACAAAACTCTTAGATATTCTAATTTTTTTATCCATTCTTTCTCTATGCTGCGTTCTCATTTAATACAAACAATTCTTGACAGCTCTTCTTTACGTGGTTTTGGCCTCAGGCAGAGATGCATACTGAAAACATTTTTGTGTATCCCAAAAGCATATACAGTTCAGGCAAATAACATGTTGTGTGAGATCGTAGTAGTTATATTGCACACAGTGCAGTTCCAGAATTGCAGTAACAGACTTTAGCAGAGAATTTGAATAAATTCTTTGTAAACTATGTAAAAAAAAAAAAATATATATATATGTAAATGTGCATATACTACTGGGGATTCTTTAATTGTATTTCAAAATTTAGTATTTAAGTTATCTTTCAAGATGAAAATAACTTCTTTTTTCTGCGGTCATCATCAAGAAAAAAATCATTATCCAATAAAGACATTTCAGCATTTAAAATGGCTGCATATTTTTAGAAAAGGGGAAGAAAAATAAAATAGGGTACGTATTTTTAAGTTTGTTTTTTTTTAATCTAGGATTCTAATATCAAGTATGCAGTCTTTCTCCTCTTTCAAAATCTCATCAAGAGGAAAGAGACCCTAATGTGACCTGAGCTCTTTAAAATTCATGGCCACGGTTGCGTGCAGCTTATATAAATGACACAGGGATGAAAATGGAAATGTCAGTATGATGGGGGAAAGAATCATAGTAGCTCGTATTCTTATATGGTGTGCTTGACTGACAGACCTAGAGGATTATTCTGGGATTCTGGCTTTAATAAGTGGTAAAGTGCACCTTAATTGCAGGATTACAGGGAAGAAACAGACCATTTCCTTTGGTTTTATTTGAAGAGAATTGATTCTTCACTGATAAAACATTGTAAAACCGTGCCTCCAATCATTAGGCTATTTGTAAACACCATGTGAACTTTGATATAAGATTGTCATCATAACAGCATGTAAAATATTTTGTTGAATTTAACATTTGAGATGGTATTCCTAAGGACACTTGTGTCCTTTAAAAATACACACTAGCTAATGTTAATCTACCGCCTGTTATTCTAAAAATGAAGACGTACAACTTTAGTATCTAATAAAATTGTAATAGCAGACAGAAATATATATTTTTTGAGAGAGGTAACTGCATATGAATCATATATGGTTCATGAGAAACTTATGATTCTGTGGGTCTGGTTATTATATTAGTTACCAGAGATGTGGAAGCCTAGAAAATTACCAGGAAGACTGTAATTCTGCATCAGCAAAATCCTGTTGTTGGTAGTGAGGTAACTTGGTTACAGATGGTGCTTTCAGAGATAACAGCTTGACAATACCTAAAAATCACAGATCTCATATAATTAAACACCAAGTGGGTTTTTTTGTTGTTGTTTTTTGTTTTTGTTTTGGGGGTTTTTTTGTATGGTAAGAATGTTTATGTGTCCTCTGAAACACAGTGAGGAAATGGAATTGGAATTCACTAACAGATTTCCCAAACTAGAGTTTAATTTTCTTTTCGCAAGCAATATTTTATAACCCTAGAAAGTGTGATAATAGGTCTTAAACACTGTTGTCATTTTTCTTCCTGTTCACATGAGCTAAACTGTCATTTATTGATAGAGGTTTCAGTGGCCACTATAGTAGCAAACACTTGTACACATTTTTTCCCCCTTATTTTATGTTTTGTAAGATGCCAAGAGAAACAAAGAATGTGTCTTTGGATGTCACAGAAAAGGTTTCAATGACTAGATATTTGACTTGCCTAGTTGTCCCTGAGTTTGGTTTTCACTTCTATTGCTTCTTAAAGTAGCAGGTTGTTGACTCTAGGAGAGAGGGACAATTACAGTTAGAGACACACGTGTTCCTAAATCTGAATTTTCACTTGCATCTGTTGACAGTGTTTTGTCATATTAATTATTTTTTTGCTGTATGAAGCTAGGATTTTGAGAATCACTGACTCTTAAGCAATATGTTGTCCATGGCAATCTTTCTTCCCTATTCAGGTTTCATTTTTATTGCAGTTATTAGTTATGATTTTTAAAATATTAATCAAAAATCAAATTTCTGTCATATGAATTTCCAAATGTATGGATCCATCCTCCATTTAGCCCTTTGAAACTCGTATAACGAGTAACTCTCTAATGATGTGCCACCTATATAAACCTGACAAAATAACATGCTATAAAATATTAATTTTTCTTCCTACATATATAGTGATTTGCTTATTTTGAAATAGAGTGATGACCTAGTAGTCCCTTTTATTCCACCATAGAAATATATGACAAATCATTACAAAATATCCATTCACTACATCCAGGTTATTACTTTTGGGGTTATTTGATTGCAGAAATGAATACCATGAAAGTTGGTTTTGCTTTCTCTCCTCTGTATCTGGTGATAAAACCTTAGTAGAGAGAGGGAGAAGTCTAGGGAGTTAATTTATTTGCCTGTTTCTGAGGATTACAGTCTCACCACAGGAATGGGAAATCCCAATAAAATAGACCCCAATCAGGCTTTTAATTCAATATTTTTCAAAAGTTCCATTTAGGTTTTGAAATAAAATCTATCTGCTGCTGAAAACAGAACAGACCCTCAGGTTATCCTTCCACCACATGTACTGGGAATTAGTCATGCGTCTCCTATTAGTAATAACAGAAGTCTTATTTCTAAATCTCTGTTAAAACTGTATCCTGCTTATCCCTAAGCAGAACATGGGACCTGCAGGCCAGAAGTAAGAGGAAATACTCAACACAAGGCAAGTGAGGTCAGTCTGCCTGGTGGGTACCACCACGCATAGCCCTTACTGTCTGAGATGCATCACGTACCATCTGCTCCCATGGTTGCTGTAGATGTAAGTCTGTGCTGGTGTTAGAGTTTTAGGAAAGGTGTTAGGCAAAGCACACAAACAAGGACTGCTTTGTGTGTGTGTGGTTACTCCTGTTTTACTTCCTCTAAATCAGAAATTGAAATATTGCTTCCACATGTCACTACTTGATTAACATTGAAGAGTTGATTAAAGTGTCAGGTTGACAGTAATGTGTCTTGAACATGATGACATCACTTTGAATATGTTTGGACAGCTACCAGAAAGAAAAAAGGCTTCCCCTTCTTACAACCCATTAAAATAGTCATAAACAGAGTTACGATTAATTGATGGTTCTTATAGCTTAATGAGCATAAAATATGCATACTGTGTTCATACCCTCATTTTATTGGGATGGGAGTAAAAACTTTTCTGCTTTTTAAAATCTTCTAAGATGTATATTAGATTTTGATAGCAAGTTTGGTATTGGACATCAATTTGTACTGGTGCATCATGTTTGTAAATATTCAGATATTAATTAAGTGTTTTAACATTATAGTGCTTAGTACTGAGGGGCACTTAAAACTTTTAGGAATAACTTGAAAAATTCTGGTTTGATGCTACGGTGATTTTTACCTTGACTAGAATTTTTATCTCCAACTCGAATTTTTGTAATATTGAACAATTTATTCACTCTCTGAATTTCTGAAAATTCTGAATTTTCTTTATTATTGGGTATGTCAGGCTATGAGCTTGAAAAGAAGAAATATTATTTGGGAAGAAACATAAAAATATTGGGAAATAAAGCCATGGGAGCAAGAATATTCACCCTCAAAAAAAAAAAAAACAGCCCCAAACCAACTCCAAAAAACTAAGAAAATGTGCATTACCATTTATTCATGGAAGGTCTTAAGGAAGGTCTAATAGAAGGTATTAATAAATATGATTTATTTAGGAATCAAAATATTGATAAAGTGTTGTGTAAGTAATTTGGCAATATTTCCTAGAAGACTGAAGGAGCAATAAAACTTTTTTGTACTTTTTTGTGTTCAGTTTAAATAGGAAGAACAGACAGACAAGACAGTTTTTTTTAGTTAAATTACTTGGTTCAAAAAAGATTAATGCTGTTGATATATTTTGGTTATAGCTAAGAAACTGAAGCTATTCAGAACTATTTTTCACAAGTTCTCTTCTGAGGGATAAATGAAGTTGTTTCACTACAGGTGGCATTGAAAAAAATATTGCTTCAGGTCTCTGATTCAAGTTCACACCTTTAAATAATAGAAGTTTGATTATATCATTATGTATGTCTCATGCAAATGGCATGGGAGATTACTGTTTGTTCTATCATTTTTTTTCAATATATTTTAATTACCGAGTTATTTGTGAAAACATGTAATGAGTGAAGTGGACCTTTAAATGATTTTTCAGTGTCAGCTTGTTTTAAATACCAAACACTGTGGCTTTGGGGTAAATATAAAGCAAATGTTAGTTGCAGCTAAGTCCCTCAGTGCTGACTGGTTGGTTCAATATTAAACCTGGAAGGAAAATACTGATGCAGAAGCTTAAGCAAAGAACTCTAGGGTCAGTATTGCTTTTTATGTTGTGACAATTATTATTTTCATTTTTTTCCCCAAGTAGCTTACTAAAGCTCTTAAATGAAAAGCTTTTTAAATAAGCAGCAGAAAGAAATAGCTTTTCTAACTTGATGAAAATGTTTGTTTCTGTCAGAATTCAGAAGGCCAAAAAACTTGAACAGTATCTTCCATCGTGAGGAGGTTCTTGTATTTTGGTGCTTGGATTACATTAGTTTTATTGGTTGGGCTTAGCACATTTACCTGGCATCGTGTTTATCATGACTTCTGTCTTAAATTATCAAAACTGAAGATAATAAGGTAGGATAAAGAAAGACGGTCTGGTAACCAACCTTAATTTGTTCGTTCTTGAAGACTAAGTTTTGTCAAAAGAAACTAATTCTGTATATCAGTTTTAGATAGCAAAAGCCATTAAAAATACTAAGCATAGAGTATTTTTCCATGGCTCTAGGTTATTTTGGAAGATTTCTGAGTTCTTACGGATGGACACAGTGTTGCAGGTTAAAGCCAAGAAATTGTTCCACTACATTGTCAAAAAATATGATGGCAGTACATTCACTAGAACAACTCTGGGTAGATAGGGGATTGAGCTTTGTGCTATCTCTGTAGTGTGTCTGCTCACTTTTCTGCTGAAGCTGAGACCTGAGGGGTGTGAGGACTGTGGGACAAGAGAACAGAAAAGGCAGGACAATGTCAGTAATTTGTTGGTTTATGTGGAAGGCTTTGGTTCTCATTCCCGTTCCATAAACTGTTGCAATGTTAATGTATCAGATGATTAATGGGGAGACAAAACCAGAAATAATTCATAGAGTAAGAACTGAAACACACTCTGGTCCCTCCTAGAGAGTACCCTGACTGTTGTAGATGCCCTCTGAATTGGTTAGGTACATGTTACTTTGAAGGTACCAGCTGTAGTAAGGAATTATCAATGCAGACTTAAAGCAATCTGCCTGATAATGATGCTTCGTTCTATGCATTATTATTTAGGAGTTCATTAAACTCAGGGTTTTAGGCAGAAAAGTGCCACATCACATTTGTGGGTTTTTTTGTTGGTTTGGTTTGGTTTTTTTACTGTGTAACATTCATTTGCATAGTTTGTTATAAAATGTGTGAAAAATAATATTCTGATAAATTGAATGCTGATTGTCATTATCATTTAGTGTGGCTGCCTTTCACTGCATTTTTTTTAACTACGAAATTAAGCCAGAATTATGTTGGACATTATAGCAGGTCTTGTGATTCCAGTGTCGGTTAAACTGCTTGACTGAGTAGTAAATGTTTAAGCTGTGCATACTGCCAAAATCTATTTTGGAGTCCAGATGATTACTGCTGCTCCTCAGATCCCTCTCCATTCCTTCTGCAATGTTTTCTCTCTTGTGCACAGCTTGGAATGACAATTAGTATTGAATCCTCTTGTACCAAGAGGGGAAAGTTGGCTCTGCGGTAAGGTTGGTCATGTTCTTCTGGCAAAAATAACTAATGGTGGCATTTGCATTTTGCAATGCAGCTTGCAAAGCAGAACACTGAGTATCAGCAGATCTTTTTTATTGGTTATATTAAAAAACAAGACAATTTTAATGAACTTGAGAGATTGATTATTGTGCTTGGAATTCTCCCTATGTGAAAACTGGTACAAGGTTTCTTTATGTTATAAATCTGGTTTAGCTTTGCAAAATAGGTTGGTAGGGATACATTGTCCAAGCTTTGCATTGGTCTTCAAGAAAGGGAAAATGTCATCTCAATTCTTTATTCAGATACATCACCCTAAAAGCTTCTGTCAATGTAAGGGATGGCAATTGTCTTCTCAGACCTGCCCTACAGTAAGGGGAGACCATCACGAGGTTACTCAGGCTTCCTGTAAGTGTAAAATCAAAGCACATATAAGTCTTTTAAGATTCACAGGAATTTTTTGTGGTATCTACTTCTTCAAAACTATTTCCAGATGTTTTAAACTCAGTAATACATTGCAAGCTGGATAAAATAACTAATGAACATTGCTAAGAATAAGTGCCTTGATGCGTACGTAGACAACATTGATACACACAAAAATAATATGTTAGTGTAAGAAGAGTTTGTGTTTATTCTTTACTTGACCTACACAAATTATGAGGAAGAAAAATAAAAATAGTGTGTTCAGACTGCCATTTTTTTTTCACTCTGAAAATGTGAAATATTTCTGCTCATTAAGACTTTAGAAATGTCTTGGTAGTTAGTTTTGATTTTAAAATCTAAATGATTTAATATACTTATCAACAGAGTGCTGAAAGACTTCATCTTGGAAATGAATCTGGTTTTCAGCTTAGCAGCATAAAAAGAAGTTTGAAATTTGTAAAACCCATTATTGAATAACTCTTGTTAAGTCTTGTATTTCCAGCTTATGATACCACAGCTGCAAATTTCACTCTGCTTATGGCAGCCTAGCCATGAGCTATGATTTTTTTATCCTCTACTGGTTAAAAATTATATCCCTCAGTTATTGGACACATGATGAATCTTCATAATCCTATAGTCTGAAAATATTTCATTTGATTCTTTCAGAACAAAATGGAATAAACTTGTTAAATTATAGATGTGCAGGAGATAAAAAATAAGATTCAAATTATTTTATCCTGAAAAAAACTAACCATGATAGATTATATATTAAAAAGAAAGAAAACAAATATGGGTATGAAATATCCCTATTAATAAATTTAGCTGTGTTATTTACCAAGAAACTGCATGCAAAATCAGCAGTGGATGAATGGATCAGAATCTATCTTCTCTACTATCATTTTATCATCTGCATTACCATATTATCCAGCATTAGATCCCATCCATCTATGGAGCCAGATATGATCCACCCAAGGGTACTGAGGGACCTGGCAGAAGTGCTCACCGCATCACTTTCCATCATTAATCATCAGTCCTGGCTAACTGGGGAGGTCCCAATTGCCTGGAGGTTAGCAAATGTGACACACGTCTACAAGAAGGGCCTCGAGGAGGGTGTGGGGAACTACAGGCCTGTCAATCTGACCTCAGTGCCAGGGGAGGTTATGGAGCAGATCATCTTGAGTGCCACCACATGGCATGTACAGGACAAGCAGGTGATGAGGCCCAGTCAGAATGGATTTAGGGTCCTTCAAACCTGAAGGATTCTGTGATTGTAGTTACTACTATTTTTACAGGGGTATCACCTTCACAAATGATACGCTTAGTTTTAGTTTTGACATGAGGAAGACAGATAATGAAAGAGTATGACTGGAAACAATTTTACATTGGCATATGTGGATTTGAACATCTTTAGAGAATGGATTTTTGTGTATATGTCTAGAATTTACAGTCTTTTAAGCTTGAAACAACATGTGGAATATATCTTAAGGACATGGCTACTATTTATGTATTTATCACTGCCTGACTTACTGATTTGGTTGTTGCACTTCATTTCTGCCATATGAGTGAATTTCCTGTGATAGCTATTAGGAAGGAATAATGTGTAATTTAATAATAAGGTGTTTCTCTGGCAATACATAAATCACATATTTCTTCCTGGTTTTTTGGGTGTATTTTTTGAAGTTTGGACAGTGTAGTTTGAATGTAGGCTGTTCTACATGTGTATATTTATCTATGTATGTATAGATATATTTAAATAATACTGAACTGCTTTGCATGCATGCTATTTTCAAACGTCCATTTTAGAATAAATTATATTATCTTCTATGCATCATTTAGATATCTTACATCAGTTAATTTGAAATTTGTGTTTGATTACGACTTCCTTATGATCTTTCACAGTGTACAAATATCTTAGTTGCTTCTCTGTGACAAAAGTTGTTTTATGCCAAATTAGATGTGGTTATTTCTCTGTCTGACACTAGTTGCTTTCATATTACTGTTTCTATCAAAGACAACACATTGGTTTTATTGGTTTTCCAGACAGGACATTTCATTGAGACCAGTACCTGCCCTTTCTATTGAAGCCAGCCCCTGCCTGGCAGACCTTCTTCACATAAATGCACAATTTTTCAACCCATACAAAACAAATTAACCTAAGCATCTGTTTTAGAATGAGACCAGGACTTTTCCATTCATCAACATGATAATGTTAGTTGCCTCTAATAACTGCGGTCACACATCTCATTGCAAGTAAGATTTCAGCTTACAAGTTGTTTATTTAAATGATTTTCTTTTATACAGTTAGACACACCACTCTTAAAACAATTATCTGTATAAATGTTAATTCTGTAGGACTACTGTTCATGGTAAGTTATTTACATTTTTTAACCTTTTGGCCTGTTCCTGTGAAAGTCTGAGTGTCCTTGGTATCCATTTATTTCCAGTAGTGTTTGAAAGCACTCAGGCCCATTCAGGTCAGCACCTTA
>KZ510735.1:0-15414 GCA_002844005.1 Limosa lapponica baueri | reverse complement strand
AGTTACCCTTATAGGTGTTGTACAGAGAAATACTGCCCAGATTCCACTGAGGGTCTTCAAGTGCTACTGGAATGTAAGATACCCCACAAGTGCCAGGAGTAACGACCAGACTCGTTTCTCTGATTTGTAACAAAAGGTTTTTTGTGTTTGGGTCTTCTGTTGAACTAGAAACTCATGTCAGAATCCGAGCTCTACAACCACTCTGTGAGATGGCATCATTACTAGGGTGTCCCTCCCACACCCACTGAGCTATTTTCAAAAACACATGGGAACCCTGTCTCGTCTCTATCAAACTGATCAGAGAGGTTATTGTCGGGGAAAGACAAGAGAAGGGAAAACATGCACATTCTGTGAATGATAAACCCCATCTCATTCTAAAACAAGCAAGAAAAAAGTAGAGAAGTCCTACAGGTTGATGACTACATTCAGCATCCTCGACTACTCCTAACACCATACACATTTTTATCTTGAAAACATTAGTCTCAGGGTTTATTCAGCCACGGCAGCCCTGCTCTGGACACTCGTCCATACACCACTCACCTTTCATCTCCTTCATTTGCAGCACAGTGATAAGAGCTGAGAACACTTTGGCTTTGGTTTTCTCCATCATCTGCTGATCTGCCTGTAGTACTCCCTCCAGGATCTGCGTCAAGGAGTTTATGATTTTATCCACAGAACCCAACTCGCTGACAACAAAAAGGGAGAGCTCTTCAGATTAGACAAAATCCCTCAATAAATATATTGGCTCGACTGAGCTGTGGGGATCATAATTTATATGATCCACACAAATAAAAGCAGTTCTTCCAAGTAATATCTAAGTCAGCACCTGGATCTCACTAAAGACACCACACAGTACAGTGAGAATGCAGGACTATCACAAAAGCTTTTTGATACACTTTTCACCAGCAAGCAAGAAGCCAAACCATGAATGTGTTACTGCAAGATATTTCAGCAACAACCACTGCCGTGACATTTGCCATCCCAAGAGCATTCTCTAAGGCTTCGGTTTCCTCCCCAGATCACTAAGGGAATCTCAGTAGAGCAAAACACTTCAACATAATCTCCAAAGGTTTTATATTCAGCAAAATAACCTACCTCTTCCACTGCTTGAGCAGGATCAGAAGGAGGGTACACAGCATAGACCCCAGCTGCAGGCAGGATACTGACATGGGAACTAGAAGCTAAGAAGAAATACTGCCAGAGTTACAGTTGCAACAGTCACATGTACGAACACTTAAGAAATCCCCAGCCCAAGCACCGCCACCAAATGACCAGGTTTGTTCTTCAGCAGCATTGAGGGAACTGAAGCCAGGACCCTCTGCAGGGTGACCCAGTGATGACAAGAATAACATGTACAAAACAGAGATTTGTAAGAAGCTCATCATTTCAGGGAGCAAGACTTTGTTTCAGCCCAATTTCACGGATCTAAAAAACGTTAGGATGCCAAGGAGCTGCAGAAATGGAACTCCTCAGACTACAAAAGAGATGAGCAATTGGGAAATTAAAGAACTGACAGGAAGCAGCACCTACCAAAACCTTGGTCCCATCCAGCACATCCAGAAACAACTGCTGATGAACTGCAGGGTCAGTCAGATGCATTATATCCGCCTGAGGTCCACAAAGACAGAGATCAGTCAACAACAACAAAAGACGCACATTCTTAGCAGTCTAACATCAGTTTACTGGTTTAATTTCTTACTTTAAATTCACCAAATTTTCCAGCTGCTGAGTGATGTAGTTTTACAGAAATCACTGAAGTATTACATTAAAAGCCGTCAGCAAAGACTAATTTCCCTAACGGTGCGTCACTGCCTCACTTGACTCAGGAATATCTCTTCAGAATTACTTAGAATTCCTATAAAAATTATTTACTACCCCCCTCCTCTGCTCAGACAGACAATATGCTCGTTCTGATCAAACGGCAAAACACCACCGACTCTAACCTCTTGGACCCTGCTCGTGCCAACTTGCTGTAACCACATATACAAGAAAATTGAATGAAAAACCAGTGAATTCTTCATTATGGCTTAGCTGGCCTCCGAGAAGTTAACATTGTATTCTTCAAAATGTTAATTTCAAATTATCACAAAAGATAAGAGGTAGCTCTTACATGGCTGGTAGAGATTATCAGCAGCATCCGCCAGGCTGAGATCAGCATCTGATACTCTGTGACGGAGGCACAGCTGCTGCCCTCTGTCTCTGCCACGTGATACGCCAGTAACTTCACGTATTCTGACCAGTAGGCAAAGCGCTTTTTGGTGGAGAAATTCTTCAGCGTGTCTTTCAGGGACTGATCCAGTGAGCCCCTGGCCAAACCAAGAGGAGAATTTATCTTCATTTATTCTTTGGTCAGAAAATAATACTTCTTCTGAGATTTGAGTAGGAAAGCCAAGGACACAGCTTGCAAGTGAAGGTTATTCCACATATTAGACCTGTGCAGGGAATCCCACTTTTTGCATCAAATGTGAAAGAAAAGCACGATCCCAGAAGAAAATCCGTGATTATTTTTATTTTTTTTTAAGCAGAGATTTTACTTAATCATGACTTTTTAACATCAAAGGGCAGTTATGTCCAGGAAAACAAAATTAGTGGGAGAAAACTACTAAAATGTTATTCAGCAATCACTATAGTAGGTGTGCTTAGCTTAGTTTAGAATTAGTTTTAAGAAGTACTGTATATTCTCATTCCAGGGTACAAGGAAAATACTAACACTAACATTCTCACCTACAGGCTGCAGAAACACTGTAACATCTCTTTCTGCCATTGGTGATTGCAAGAATCTCAAATGCACATTTGTGATTTGTTTATAAATCACTGTTCCTCCCACATTATCCCACAGGATTACATGTACTTTGTCCCTCAAAGCCTGCATGGTCTATCAAGATTTAACACACACAGTTTAGATAATTAAGAAGTATAATGATGAAGGAGAGACTACCAAAGACTCACTTGACAACGTAGTAGATCTCCAAACAGATGATTTTCATGATTAAGGCACAGGTATCCAAGACACTGAGCTATAAAGAGAAGAAAAAAAAAAAGGAAAATCTGAGCATCTAGCTCTGCAGGGTGAGTGGAATTTGGATTTATCCCTACCCACCCACTTGCAGTGACTGATACTCATTTCTCCCATGATAGCAATAGTTATGTCATTTGACGATGGACCGGTGACAGTAAGGAAAGAATGTTGTGTTGAAAGTGACCCTGAGTGAGAATACAGGACTTCCGTAATGAAGGGAAAAACTCCCACAGAACGGAAGAGTAACAGGAACCTAATCCATTCCTCTGTGATACCAGTCAGCCTGAGCTATGCCTAAAAAATAAAAGCGGATCGTTTCTTCTGGCAAGCAGCACATGAGGTATAGTACAGATACACTACAGAGAGCATACCTTCCAAGGAGTGTTACCACAGACTCTAGGCAACATCTATTTTTGTTTCGTATGGGAATAAAGAGCAGAGAATTTCCAAAGACAGTTCATGGCTGTACAGTCTCTGCAAAGCCAGAAAGCATTCACCTCATCTCCTGCCTGTGTTTAAACAAGCAGAGGGAAGAGCCACACACATCACTTGGAAACCTGTTCTCAGAAGTACGTAACTACCTTCATTTTGGCTGGATGTAACTCACCTCTGATGATTCTGAAGGTGGAGGAAGGGTCCCAAAGAGGGGATTGGTTAAATTTTCCCAAAACTTTGGCCTAAAAGATAAATACAGAAGTAAAACCAGTTATCGCCCCAACGCCACATGCCTAGCAGCATTGTGACTGTTCCAAATTTCATAGAAAATATACTTTGGTAAATACAAGCTTACGTAGCTTTTTACAAAAGAAACAAAACAAAATATATTTGCTTCTGAACATGCTCATAGAGGCTTCTCATCTTCTTTCATTGAGACACTAAGTTGAAAGCCCATACACTGCATACCCTTACCAGGGCACATAAAGAGTAAGATATAGAAGTCCCTGAAAAGTCTGATGAAACAAAGAAAAAGTGTTTTGGAAAAAAGGAAGGAAAATGCATTGCAGAAAAACAACAACTCACTTTGTCCTCAGAACTAGCATGGCGCTATCTCGACGGTCCTGCCACAGAGCATGCAGGAAGGCAATGGCCGCACGATGCAAGAGGGGAGGGCACCAGTACCTCTCCTGTTGTTTGGAGTCTATCAGCTCTAAGACCACTTGGAGGCAACTCCACTCCCCTAAGCTGAATTCCTAAAGCAAAAGGAAACAAGAGAGGTTACAACGCCACAGAACCGCCGTGTAGGCACCTATTAAAGCAGAATGTGCTTGATTCCACTTGAACAACACACAGACAAATAAATCTTGAATACACGATGCCATCATATATTTTGTATAAGACTACAAGGAATGTAGTCATAACACAGGAGAGAAAAATAATATGTTTAGAGGAATAAAAAATGAGCTAAGCTAAGACTTAGTGAGACCAAGTGCCTTTAAAAGGTCTCAACCCAAGAAGACATTGAACTGCAAAGCACCAGAATGGGTATTCTGGAAAACAAATATTGCCCACTGTATCTCAATCTTCAGCTTTCTCACCGACTGCCCGCTGGCAGAGGCAAGAGAGTGAGCCACAGGGATCTTTGGTCTGACAGAACAGATGTTCTTATTTTAACTCAGTATCTGCCTTGAAACACTGGGGAAAGTTTCTCTTTGGTTACAGGGAAAAGCAGAACTGGGATAGCAGCACATCCACTAACTGGAAGCACAAGCTGCATATATATTTACATTAAACACATCCGGTTACATGTAGGAACTATCGGATTTTAGAGACTAGTGCCGTAAGACTCCTATGAATGGTACAATAAAAGACTAGTGAGTCCTTGGGCGAGTGTCTGCCATTCTACCTTTGACCCGTCGCTGCCATCCTTCACTTCCAAGTTCAGGAACAGCTCAATGAGCCCGGGTTGTGTCTCCACCGCTACCGTGAGGAACTCCAGTATCATGACCTTAATACGCATGTCCTCAATCTTGCTCTGCAGGCGGGTGAGGAAGGCATCGCGGATGGCAGCAGCATCACTACCGAGGCAGGCATAAACAGACATGGGAGCAACCTGCAACAGGAAAGAAACATCAGAAGCAAGAATAGCCAAACTCTACAGAATGCTCCTTCTCTGTATAAAAGGTGATTTGCATCTCATATTGAAACTCCAAATTATTTTATATTGAATCTATGAACATATGTGAGGCAACTTAAGAGTAAGCTGTTGTCATTAAGCAGGAAGAAACCTACAAAGTGATCCAAATTTTCCTCTTTGGCAATTCCACTCTGTCCCTCACCTATTTCTCAACCCCTTATTTCTCAAGGGTTATGACAAAACTGGAAAAGACAAAGAGAAAAACAGGTTTGGAATAATGTTTCTTGAAATAAACAAACCCAGAGCTGGATTTATATGCTTTAATAAAACTGCAAATACATGCTCAGAAGTATAGTAGTCAAAAAGAGTAAGTCTAAAAGGCAAAGTTGAAAGCTCCCAATAAATACTTAAATAGAATTCTCTTCTCAGTAAGATGTAAAAGTTCCAGTTATGAAGGTGCAGGAACTGTATTTAAGAGCGTGACTTGAGAAAATTGCTCAAAGAAGTGGAAAGAGACCAACTGGACGTGCAAATACTTTGCAGAAAACACCCCACTCATGTGAAGCCTCTCAGTGAGACAGTAAGTGACTTCCAACACAGCAGAAGTTTATATTCAAAAACCAAGGGCCCCTTTAAGTGATTTTTAACGTACTCTAACTTACAGCTTTCAGTCCACACTGCCTTCAACTGACTTGCATTAAGCTCCCTGATATAAAAAAAGTCTGAAGAAATTATCTTGAAAGGATTTCAGTGGTGGAATCACTCACACGGGGAGAAGCAAAGGAGCATGTGTGCGTCTCATCTTACCGTAGCCAGTCGTTTGAGCAACTGGATGGCCAGGCGCGGAAGTGCAGGGTCATGCTTGTGGTAGATG
The DNA here is from genome assembly GCA_002844005.1 of Limosa lapponica baueri. Classification (NCBI taxonomy): domain Eukaryota; kingdom Metazoa; phylum Chordata; class Aves; order Charadriiformes; family Scolopacidae; genus Limosa; species Limosa lapponica. Next base: position 9,447 of record KZ510735.1, on the reverse strand, counting down.
TATTTGGCCAAGACCGCAATAAGATTGTTTCCATGAGCACCTGGAGAGAACACAATTAAAATCAAAGAGAAGCAGCCACAACAAGATGTAGCTATTTACCAAATAACGATTTCCGTAGCAGAAGGTGAGAACTATGTCATTCTTCCAGAATAACAAGGCATGGGCCCAGCCAGAGGTATTAATGGCAGCTGATTTACTGTATTCTGTAATTAGACCCATCTCATCACAAAGCAGCAAACAATAAGCCATGTTTGCTTAATGCTTCAGCAGCTGTCCCAGAGGAGAAGAATGCCTTATAGAACAGAGAACAGGCCTTCTCCCATCACTAGAAACCACTTCTTGGTACCTTGAAATCTTAACTACTCTTTGTAATGAGACACGCACCAACTATTTGCAAATAACCAAAAAAAATACAGCTTCCCAGGCTGCCCCCATGGAGAAATACGTACCATGCTGAGTAAGCGCCTGTTCTAATGGAGACACCACGCTGGAGGGGGGTTTCAACCGGATGACATTATTGGTAACCGAGAATGCCAGCTTAACTGTTTGGATCAGCAGTTGACCTTGGCCTTGTGACTCATCACTGTGATTCCAAAAAGAAACCAAAGTAAGTAACTGTGTTGACAGCCGACATTTATTACTTGCACAACATTCAAAGAGGAAATTCCGTACGCTGTCAGTCGGGGATTATAAGACATTTTCACTCCGACTGACATGTCACCACATACAAGACGCTGAAATACAACCCCCCTCCAAATCCACAAAAAATACTGTCTACCCAGCTCCAAGTTGTCAACATCAAACAAAAAAGAAAAATAGCCTGACAGCCAATTGTCACTTTTTTTTTTCCCCCCTTTTTGGGATACAGAGATTTAAAATGTGCTAAGACAAAGGGAGAAACATTTACAGAACGAATCTCACAGAGATTATAGCGTACCAAAACCGGATGAAGAGATAAAACTGGTTCTAAGTCTGATATTTTCTTAAGATTTTCCTTATCAGATAAACATTCTGAAGAGACATTGAAGCCAGAAAGATTTCTCAAACAGAGGTTTCTCAAACAGGTCTCACTTTCTCCTTAATAAGTTCTGATTCCCTTCCAGACTTGTTTGGAAAGAAAAAACTGGCAGACTTTCTCAGGAACAACCTGCTAGCTCGTTTAGCTGGGTGTGTCATTTAGAATGTCATTTAGAAATACAAAACTGAAACAACTGCATGAAATGGATACTGTACAGCAAAAACTACATACAGATCTGGAACAAACAAGGCTTGTTCCTCCAGACCATCCAAGGCAGCTGCCACGGCAAGCTGCTGAGCTGATTCCCTCTTAAATGCAATCAACTACAGCTACATTTCAAATATTATCATTTGCTTCTTTCCTCACACTACCGAAATGAACCACACCACTCACCTACTAGACTGGGAGGCCATTACCATATCGATAGTGTCCACACCAATTCCCATGATGTTAATGACAGCTTGTCCTGCTTCGGTGTTGGCCAGGCTGAAGATGCACAGGGACTGAAGGCTGGGGGCATTGCTGGGAGACAAACACAGGACATCATCACGAGGAGCACTTGCAGGATTTTCCCATCTAATACTTAAAAAACTACCACAAAATAACCTCTTAATTTCTACAGCTCCCCTGACCCCTACTTTATTCTCCCTTCTACTTTCTTCAGAGTGGATGCACCAAATAGGAAAGCGGATGGCGGTCTGTCCCAGGAAATCTATTTACTGGTTTCTCTTTCTTCACCAGCTGTTCTAAAAAACAATGTCCCTAATCTTTTTCTACCCTTCATGTAATCAGTAACACGGAAAAGAGCTGGAACCAGCACTGCACAACCACGCCAGTTCATTCCTAGTCATATACACTCAAAAACTGAAACAAAAAGATAGCAACTAGCCAGGCTGGGGCAGATCTGAAATCAACCCCCTGTCTTACCTGCTGCGAGGATCCATTTCAGGGCATAAATTCAGTATAGCATGGATCAACTGCAGAATAAGGCATCCTGAAACAGAGATGAAATGGATTATTCAGTTTTCAGGAAGATATGTTGCCTAGTTCCTAATATTTTCAGACAAATCACAGCATCTAGCAATACATACAAATCAAATCCCATATGGCAGCTAGAAAAGGTATGATAAAAAAGGAGTAAAAATTCACACATCCTCTCTGAGAAGATAGATGATCCTTTTTATCCCCTCCTCCTCCTTCTCCCCGCACCCCCAACATCCTTACCAATTTTCTCTCTCACTCCATGAGAGTTGTAACGCCATTTGTGGTAATTTGGTAACATCTCCTTCAGGACAAACACAATGCAAGGCACAAGTCCTTGGCTCTGGGTGCTACCAAGTTGCCCCTGGGAGAAACAGAAATGTTATTGTTCCCCTTCTGATTAAAAGGGCAAGAAACCTTTTGCAAGAAGATATGTCATATGTCTTTAAAGCCTGAGCAAAGTATTGAGCATGGGGACATAGATTTACAAGCAACTTCTATTCTTTTGTAGACCAGATAAATCAAAACAGCTCTTTGAATAAATCAGAGTACAGAGAAAGCACAAACAGTAGCACGGAAGGAGTGTCAACCAACGATTACTCATAGAGACCCGTTTTTTGCACAGGGGTCTCAGACACGGCTGTATCTCACATTCCTACCCTAACAGCCTACAGCTGCCTTCACATGCAGACCATTCCAGAAGCACTCACCCGGACGAGAGTCGTGATCAGGTTCAGGAAGGAGACGGTAACACTGTACTCGCCTTGAGGCTGTTCTATGCTCATCAACAGGTTTCCATAACCCCCAGCATTCATTCCCTCCGCGCTGTGAAATGAGGAAGAGGGTTTATTACACGAATAGCAGGATTCTGGCATGAGTGAGAGCTGTCAGGTGCATAGATTTCACACTGGCAAAAATTTCTTAGGACAGGTTATGAATTGATTAGGAAAAAAAACCACAAAGGGCTGGGGGATCAGCAATACCTAATCATGTGATTCATACTGGACACTGGATTGGCAACAAATGGTAAGAACCCCGTATGGTGAAGGTCAGTCCAAACCTGCAAGAGAAAAAGTACTGATATTCCCTCTCATTCATGTATACACATCTACTAGTTCTCAAACCCAGCAAATCCAGAAGGTCATTTCCTCACCTTGGCTGGCATCCGAGCAGCCAGTACTGTCAAACAATTGACACAAGAAGCAATAACATCCACAGGGGGGGAGATTACAGTTGTTAGCCTGGGAAAAAGAAATATTATTCATAAAAAGCACTGCCATCTGTGGTCTAGCCCATACACTGTTGTTTTGATCAAAAAAACCCCTTCTCTCTCACTGAAGTGCACAAGTATAAATTATACACAAGTATGCCCAACCAGGTATACCCAACCCAAATACAGACACCAGAGTCTGCACTTTCAGTCTAGACTTGCCACCTCCCCCTCACACCTGAGTCAGATCAATTTACGGCAAGAGGCAGAGCTGGCAAGACAGCAGACTGTCACGGCGAACGGTAATTATGCAGCAGAACATCAATTCCCAGGCAGTTAACACTGAGAGGAGAGTTAATAAGCACAACTGTTTTAACACCTGGAAGTTACTGCTCTAATATCTTTTATTCTTCTTTCATGTAGATATAGCTACCAATACAAAAATGCCTTTAAATGGATACAATTGCACAACATTCAGGAAAGAAGTGGAAGAGGGGCCATCCTGCTGCATCAAAGCATTAATGTGTGTAGCCAGAACAGTCTTGAGAACTGAACACCAGTCTCAGGGAGTTCAAGCATTGAGACACACTTCTTGCAAAGGTCTTGGCAAAATTATTAATTAGCCATTCTTCCAGCTCATTAAATCTTCTCAGGTACCCCTGGTGTTAGTGACTTCATGCCGGTCAGCGACTTACCTCTGCAGGAGCATGTAGATTCGTGACGTGATCGGCAGAAGGCAATCTGCTATTGATACATCAGTGCTGATGACTTTATGAACCAGATCAATTATTGGCTTGACCCTCTGGCAATGCTGAATCACATCTGGGTAAAGAAAATTAACACGAGAATGCAAAATCATACTTAAGCAGTAATCAAATCTGGAACACGCATTAATCTTAACACACATCCCCATGATCATTCCCCATACCAAAATACATTTATTTTATCCATCTCAACTTTTTCCTCATCTAAAATTTATCTCATCTCACTATATGCTCTTGGCCTTCTGAAGTGAATTTTACAGTATTATAATAATTTAAAGAACAGGTTTCTTGGAAAGTATTCCATGCTCTTTCAATAGTATCCAGAACTATTCAATCCTACTATTAACCTCAAATTGATACCGATTAACAATTATTTATTCTCTCTTATACTCCCAGCCTATCTCACCTGCTGTCGATACAACATGGAGCAGCATCTCAATCTCGCAGGTAAACAGTGTCCAGCTGCTGTAGGAATACTCCCATCGTACCAAATAAGCCTGGTCATCCAGCATCACCTGGCCCACTGTTCCCTGAGGTATCCGCAGATTTGTTTGACCTAGTCCTAAAGATTGAAGAAGCACGTGAAATAAAGTCACAAATTTACCCATGAGTTAGAACCCAGATAAAGAACTGAATTCACCAAAGCATTTCAAGAAGAAAAGCTCAAGTGCAGCTTCCTTACCAAGAGGATAGAGGAGCTTTGGAGCCTGTCTTCGCCAAAGTGTGCCGTCTTCATGAGAGATCACATCAGGAGGTTTATGCTTGTACAGTTCAATATAGAAGGACATTTTATCCAGGAAACTGTATACCTGCATACAGAGAAAGCTTAAAACAATACAGCCGAAGAGCCAGACCTTCTTAAAAATTAATCAACCTGTCATTTCCAGGAATAGGCAAGTTTTCTTGACGTGGACAATACCCTTCTAATACACCAACCCTACCAAAACATTATTAGACAGCCCACATGTCCAGACAAGTATCATCTAATGAATCAGGAACTTCTTATGAGTAAAGTACCACCTGAAAAATTAGGCAGTATCTTAATCTTCAGCCATTAGAGTTTAAAAGTTTTCTAAAAGAAAACTGACACAAAACAGTGTCCTGCAACAGCACAGGACTAAAAAGGAGCCCTGTCCACTTAATGTCTGTTATCTAAGATTGCAATGGAGATAAGCACATGTAACGAAAGAAAGAATCACCCAGCATTATTACGTAGCATGCTATTCCTGTCTTAAAATAAAACATCTCCCAAACACCAAGAGAGATCCTCTACCTTTTTTGCAGTAGATTTATCAGACACAAGGGCTTGGAGCAGCTGAAGGAGAGGAGTAAGAAGATGGGGGAACATCCCACACACACTGTCCAGGATAATACCCAGACCCGCAGTAGGTTCCTGGTGGTGGAAAAAGAAAATAAATGTATTACTAAAAAGAAATGCTAAAGTATAGCACAAGGATACAGTTCCTTTTTAAGCTGTACGTTTAAATTAATCATGCACAAAAGTATCACTCCAGTCCTTGCACAGACTAAAGCATGAGGCAGTGTGCAAGTATAAGGCAGGAACCAAGACTATAATGCATTACATATCATCCTAATTCTGTGACAACAGAAAAAGAAGCATGATGCTTTTGCTAGCAGTTAGTTCAATCCTTGCAACCCCAGCCCTGGTTTAAACTATCACCTATATTAAAACTTGTTCCAGTATCCTTCAAGAGTAAAGCCAAGGCTGTACCTAAAAGGCAGGAAAGGGCAAAAATAAATCAAAGATAGATACAAACAAACACTAGCTCCTCAGACCCTCCTAGAAACTAACTAAATAAATACAATCAGTCTGTTCCTCTCCTAAAAGGGGATGTTTTATCAGGTTTTAGTTATGAGCAAGGTAGGTCAAAGAAGTTGCCAATAAACTCACCGTCTTCCAGAAGAGCTGAGGAATGCTGGAAGCTGCCAGAACTTCACATGCAGCATCAATTATATCCTTCAAGGGATGAGAGGACGGAGAGAATCAAAGTTACTTTACACAAGGTGATTTCATCCCAACCAAGTTCTGCCACATCTTTGGAATTTAAGTTTCCATGTCTACCAGCCAAGATGTAACTACTTACAGAGATGTAACTTACTCTAGGAAGTAACTACTTCACAACAGAAACATCCAACACACCCAAACCCAGAACACACAGCCAGCCTAGAGCCGTGTTCCTTACCATGACTGGACTAGCCAGGACAAATACATCTGCAAAGGGCTACATAATGTCTTCTCAAACTTGGAAATGGAGTATGTATTATTTCCATTGCTTTGGAAATAACACATCAGCAATTAGTTTCAAAACCATAGAACTTCAAGTGCAAGATACGATCTTTCATTATTAATCAGCCACTTTGCAGAGGTGTTTACTAAGTTTGCATTGCATAAATGCAGTAGGAAAACCAGAAAATCACTCTTTTAGATCTAAGTCACATAAAGTTTGCAGTCTCAAATGCAGGATTACTACTTAACAAAAGCAATTAGCACCAGTTATGACAGGTTATTTTAAATTAGGTAACAGACACCGCAGATGCTTACCTGCTGATTGCCCAACGTATGTAGTTCCAGTGATGTCAGGACGAAGGAAAGAAGTCCATAAATACACATACAAGCTGTGCTGGCAGTACACTGGAAGAAAGAATACACAAGGCCATTATAGGAAAGACGATGGATTACAGAACACACTGTAACTGTACTCAGTCTGCCTTACAAACTGAGTAATTGCCTTTTCCATCCATCTTTGCTGCAGTCAGCAGAGAGGCAGTGAAACAGGAAGCAGTCATTAGTTAAGCTCAACATTAACATCAAATATTTCACCAAAATGAGAATTTTTGTCACTATCATTATCATTAGAACTGCCTTCCAAACAACAGGAAAAGAAGCACTCAGTGTTCATAGAAATCAAAAGCATTTGCTTTCACTGGTTTCTGCCTCCGAAGTAGTTTACTCTTGTACGCAGTATTGTCTAATGAAACCATATACAAAGAATAGGGCAGAGTTAAATCATCCAATATTCAAGATCCACAATGGCAAGTACACTTATGGAGGCAAATCAATAAATGGGATTAAATGCAGTCTATTCTGCCCAAAAGAGATGTAGTTCCTCAACTTACAAAAGCTTTTTTTATTATTCTTTGGGCATAAAAATCTGCTTCATTTCAACTTGATTTCTGATCTTCACTGAAAGAAGGTAAGAGATAAAACATGTTTTACTGCATACTCTACTGAAAACCAGATTTAGTTTGAAAGAACATTCGTTGAAAATCATCTACTTGCCATCATACCTTTACATCAGCAGCAGTTAAAAACCTTCAAGAGCTTATATATACGATTATAAGACACTCACATTCTTCCCCCCACTGCTCAGCGATCGCAGCAGCTTTGTCAGATACTGGAAAACATTCAGCTGGATAGCAGTGCTGCCCATTCTCCTGATGATGTTTGCTGACTCCTCTGGGTTTACAGTGTGACGGAGCAGAGCCCAGGCCAAAAGCACCGGAGCATGATGTGAGACATCCCCTAACTGCAGCAGCTGATTATCCATCTCCTGCGCAGAGACAAGGCAAAAGCAAAATAGTTGAGAACTTCCGAAAGAAGTTCATACTCAGCAAGCATGTAGATGGTTGTGTCTTCTTGCTAACAGTCGCCTTTCCCTTGCAGATAATTATTTCAACACGCAACTGAACAAATCCTATACCTACAGCCTTGGTCTCTGTTTTTCTGCGTGGTTTAGTGACTTATAGTTGGTCTAACCCCAGATGTTCTCTGTCCTAAAAGCACTGACACCAGAAATCTTTTCTTTCATTCCCTTCTGGAAACTTCACAATGCCTATTTCTTTGCACACATCTTTCTTTAGAGAAAGGCCCAGGATAACCAAGGAAATATAAGGGGGAGAAGAATTAATTTCATTTTTGTTTGCCTCAGAATGTTATGTGGATGCTAGTTCCTACACTTGGTCAACAAAGTCAAGGATCAGAAACTTGCAGACAGAACCTTTAAACAACACTGCTTGGGTAATCACAGTAACTTCTGTGTTGTTAGACCTGACAAGGGGTTATTCTGCCAGTCCTGTACCTGGTGGATGCGCTCATTATTGGCTAACTTGTGTTCCTCCGTCCTGTCATCCAAAGCACGCTCGTGGAGGGAGTCAATTTCCATGCCTTCCACCAGAATAAGAGCACTAAAGTAGCTGCAAGTAGGAAAAGAATGAAAACAAGGTCAGAAACTTTATTTAAGAATTCAGGTTGGTTTTTTTTTTTTAATTATAAGTGGTAAAAAAACAACAATTAGTTTGCTTTTGTTCAGCTGTTCTTTGAAGCAATAAGAAATTACATGAAATTAACAGCAGGCAATCCAAATTTTGCCTTTAAATGCTAGTATATGACAGATTACAGTCTTCGTAACTCCCATTTCTGGTTGAACAGACAAACAAAGGTCACTGAAATCTGAAGTCACTTTTCCACCTTTGTAACTCTGCCACCTGGCAGGACTTTCATTCCCCCTGGCTGCAGCTCGAGTGATGTCCCATGCAGCAAAATGAAGACATTACTGTTATTTCTAAGCAGACCCACAATAGCTCAAGTGGAGGCAAGACAGTTAACGACACAGGTCAGAGAGGGACTGCTGGCCTCCATGCAGGCACCAGCCACACCACCTGCACAGGGCTGGGAAGATGCAATTTCACTTCACCACCAGACCATCTAAGGAGGAGCAGCACAGTGTCTTCACTGCCATTCTTACCAGAGGCAAGATTATATAGTAGATTAAAGCTAGTATATGGATACCTCTCAACTTTGCAATCACACCTTCATTTTGCCACAAACCTCCAATGTGACCAGAAAAGCTATTTTGCCATCGTCACAATAAGCTTAGCTTGAAATATTGATTTTAACAGGCAGCAGCAAGAATTAAAAATGCTTTTTTCTTGAGGAAAACAACGGTTTTGCTCTGTACTCGTTTCACAAATACACATGACACTTACCCAATACGATCCACCAGGTGATCCATGCTCTCATCTACCAAATGTCTGTTGGTTTGTCTAGTGCCAAATCCCTGTTCTTTGAACATCTTTGCAAATGCCAGAAGCTCATCAGGTGCCATCTCAAAGTACGCATAGTAGAGAAAGATGACTTCCAGGAGCATGGACTGTTCACGGAGACATTGCACAAACCAACGGGAAACCTGACGTTCTGTCTGCACAAGGAAAAGTTTTACCATCACATGGCGAAGCCCACGGGTCAGTCAAAGCAGTTAGAAACTGAGAAGTGTTGAAGCATTTCAACAGCTTGGGTAGCCAACAGTTTGTATCGATAGCAAGGAAAGCCACTACAAACACAGAGCGTGCTGATGCAGAGAGATTATTGATAAACTACACTCAAATGGATCCATTAGCCTAGGGCTACCAATGGATTCATTACAAGGAACAATATGTTTCATGCAACTCTCTCT
>KZ510733.1:16675-28680 GCA_002844005.1 Limosa lapponica baueri | reverse complement strand
ACAGTCAAGAGAAGTGAAAAGATCATTTTAAGAGCGTAGGCTCCATTTGTGGGTTGAGTTCATGGAGAGTCCTGGGCCAGAGCAGTCCCGGAGCCCTGGGCGCTTTCGGGGGACACTCTCTAAAGTATGGACGGGAACGGCTGCCTCCTCCTCTGCTGTGAGTACATCCCAAACTGCAACATGCAGTCCCTCTAATGGTACCAAGTCAGCATATCTGGCCTGCAAAAATTCCTTAGGAGCAGTGTCTTGTGGAAGATGTCGCCTTTGATCTGGTTATAACTTTCGTGGTGAGCACCTGCCCAGTCCCGATGGCGGAGCCCGTGTCTCGTAACTTGGAGAGTGGTGAAACTGTAACGTGTCATTGTTTGTCCAGGACCCACTTCAGTGGAAACTCTTTCTTTTAGTGGTTAGATGATAGACTAATGCCGGAGGTGCCAATGGGTTTTCATTCTGCACAGTGTTACCGCTCTTGGAGAGCTTTGCTGTGGCTTGGGCTGCTTTCCGTTTGGTCCTGGACCCCGTGTTAGTAGGCCTCTAATTCTGGAGTTGGAGAAGTATTTCTGTCTTATTCTTCTTACCTTTCTTGCCTGTCATTTAGTTATTCAGGGGAAAAAAAAAAAACCTCTTAACAGGGCCTAGTATTGTTACTTAAAATCCTTCTAGTTTCTATTATACCCTGAAATGCTCCCAGTAATTGGTAATGGCGCTGCACACGCTTAAAATCAGTGAACCTAGAAAATGACATTGTGAACTGCTTTACATGACTCACACTTCTCATCTGCAGGCTCAGTCTGGCCATATGGATACAACTACACGCGGAACTAGTTCCAGCTCTGCTGGGAGATGTGCTCCTAAATGGGTTCTCACATGTAAGTGAGATCTGGAGGATTATTGCATGCTACAGTCAACAAAGGAATAGTGAAAAAAAGATGCATAGTTCTATTTGAAATTAAGTGATTTTTGTTTTCTCTTTTTAACCAGTCTATTTTTGGATGTCACTTCCTAAGCTGAGAATAGAATAGAATAGAATAGAATAATTTCAGTTGGAAGGGACCTACAGTGACCATCTAGTCCTACTGCCTGACCAATTCAGGGCTGACAAAAAGTTAAAGCATGTTATTAAGGGCATTGTCCAAATGCCTCTGAAGCACTGCCAGGCTCGGGGCATTGACCACCTCTCCAGGATCTCTCTGCAAGATTATTTATATTCATTTATGTTCAAAACATTTTCCTGCTCGGAGAAACCCAATTAACTTCAGTTGGCTCAACATACAGCAAAGTATCTATTTTCACTCTGCAGAAAGGTGTGCCTATGGCAGGTTCTACAGAGCAGGGAGTACGTGGTGCTGTACGGCTCTTCACTCTCAGCTCATGTCTTCATCAGGATTTGGGGAGATGACCCTACATACCGTGGGACGTGGTTCTGGACTCCGAGAGGCTGCAGAAAGTGCCCCTTCCCAGGTGTCTAAAACCCTCTGTCCCTCAAAGATACCAACGGGGTTTAGTCAAAGGTGGGATGAAGGGAAAGTAGCAGTAAGCATCCTTCTGTATGAATAAGGAAATAGATTTCAAAGATCCTATCAACTACATATTTTAAAGTACTTTAAAAACTTAAATGAAAGTATCTTATAGGATTGTTAATTATTATTATTTCTTGTGGGGACAATGATGCTGAGAGCAGCACACAATATCCTACTGTCAGCAGAAGATACAGATACTGGAATTAGCATTTCCAGTTGCTGGTCCACACTGACAGCCAGCACGAGGGGCCGGTGTTTATGAGGAACTCCCTTGGTTGACTGGACAAAACTTCTACTTAAATACTAGTATAACGAAGTTATAGTGAACCACAGGGTCTGAAATATATTTTGTGCAGCGACTTTACCTGTTTGATGGAAAGGTTTATGAGCGTACCCTAATTCTGGCGCTTTCTAGACCTTAATTCAGACTAGCAAAACGGAACTGATACGTTTCCTGATAAACCCAGCAGTTACCGTTAATCTTGTTTTCTACTATTTCTGCCTTGCTCGTTTCTCAGTTTGAGTTCGTACCTCGAAATGTCTCATACCAGAAGTACTGATTTCACCCTTCCCGCGCTGGGAAGGGCTGTGGCTGCTCTCACAGCCTGCAGAGCACTTACAGCCTCAGCAACAGCTGAGCCCCAGCCCCCTGCAGAGTTAGGGTGAAAACGTGGGATTCCCTAATCTTCCAAAAGCCTTGTAGTCTTTCAGTGGTAACGTTTCTTGCTCACATTCTGACTTTGGGAAGTCCTGCCACTTGTTAAGAAGTCATTGTTCCTGAAGTTTTGCCCTGCTCTGTGTGTTACTGAAGTACAAAGCAACTAGAAAAAACCCTGATCAAACTTTAAAATTCTTGTACCATTTCCTGAGGACAAGTATTTTTGACACTGTACTTCCACGATGGTGTAAGATCAGTGAAATTGGTTTGGTTTTTTATTTTTGTAAACACTGTAGCAGAATACAGTATTAGAACCTTTGAAGTAGAATGAGATCTGTAATGCCTTTCCTTCGTTCTAGAATAGCTCCAGTTGTGTTGATCGTTATTAAGTATGCAGTTTTCTATCTTTTTGATTCTCCTTTTCTTGAATATCCGTAAATGAAAACATTCAAAAGGCTTAAATCAATAAGAACATTGTTAGCTAAAATTTATTTTAGTGTGTAAGTAAACATTGTATTGGCCCTTTTGAGCTCTTCATGCAATTTGTATGAGAGAATATTTCCTATTCTACTTCTTATGCTGCTACTTTTCTCAGCTCCAGTCATAAGAAATGCTTTCTAGTTTATTATATGTCTTTATTTTAAATTTACACCACAATTTAATTTAAATTTACACCACTTATTTCTAAAAAGAAACACATATCACCCATCTGTTGGTTTTATAACACTGTTGGTGGTTTCACAATGAAAAAAAATAGGATTGTTAGTGCTTAAAAAAGTCTAAAAACCTTAAAGGATTTCCATTCTTTTGTCCTTTCATCAAATTCACTCCTGTGCATTTCCCTTGTTAGGAAAGAGTTAACAACCTCCAGCCAGCAGTCTGTAATCAACAGGTTGCTCTAACAGAGAAATAATAACCCTAATCCATCTTTTAAAGTTTAGGAGGTTGGACTAAATGATGAAAAAATACTGATTAAAGCCCTCCTAAAAACAGAAGTGGGGCCAGTACTAAAATGCTTTGTGTTTTAGGAAAAAATCTTTCTCATTGCTAACTGAAAGAACCATCACATCAAAAAAATATATAACTTTAAAATTTCTGTCTTAATGATATCTCTGTCTATATAAAATGATAACAAAACACTTGCTAACCTTTAGGTGGCCAATTCACAGGCAGGTGGAGAGGTTCAGGTCTCCCTGGAATAGCGTTGAGACAAAAGCAGCATCCTGTTTCCTTTTTTCAGTGTCTTTCTCTTCTCTTTTTTTTAAGCATGTGAACATTGAGGGGTGGGTGGTGGGGTGTGTGCGCGGAGAGGAGGGGGCGAAGGCAGCCCACGCCTGGTGGGGGAAGAGTTTTAATGGCCGATGCTGGTAATATGGTTTGCTGCTACGGTGTCTGCACTACTGCAGCTCTGTGTGTGGGCGTAAAGAAATGACACGACTGGGTTTCAAACCATTACACTGAAGATTTGCAAACAGTTAAAAAAAAAAAAACACACAGCCCCATCAGGCACAAATGAAAAATTATTACTTTTTTTCTTTTATCTTTTTCTAAGGTTTGTTTGTTGGTTTTTTGCGTTTTCTTTTTTTTTTCACTTAACAGATGTAATCCAGTCAAGTTTATTCCTCAGCCTCTAAATTTAAAAAGGGAAATTAAGAATTTAGGAAGGTTTTTGATTTTACATAGTGCGAACATGTTGTTATGATTTTTGCTGCTGTTTTTTAATTAACCTACAAGAGCCCATATTCCAGAAGGCATCCAGGTTTCCACAGCAAAAGTCTTCAGAGGACACTATATTTCTGCCTTTGAACATGCTAAATAGGTACCCAGATCGTGGTAGCAGCGAGTAGCGAGGCAGCACAGCCACAGCAGGCACTGCCCACCCGGCCGGTGGGAGACCTTAGACCGTGAGTGTCCCCTCGAATATTCCCCAAATCACAGCCAGGAAAAGGGCCGTCCCGGCAGCCTGTTCCTGCTCAGCGATACCTGGTTTCCCCATCTGCAGCAGGCAGGAATCACACGGAATGTTTGCTGCAACAATGGGGTATAAAGGAGACCACCAGGAGTGAGACAAAGGGGCTGCTCTCTATAATATCATGGGTTTAAGCTAAAATATAATTATTGGCACAAGAGCAGGTGAAGATAAATGGTTACGAATACACTGGTTTGGGAGGGACGGGTGGAAGGTTTTTGTCAGACAAGCGAGAACGCTTCTCAAATGTATTTTTGACCCCAAAGAGTGAAACAGAGACAAAACAGTTTGTAGAAAGGAGCTTGAAAACTTCAAGGAACCTTTATGACTTGTCTGCTCCATGACAGTAAGGGACCAGCACTTGTTAAACACGTATCTTCACGTAGACATTCAGCTGGAAAATCATGTAAAACCAGCACGGCTGGACTTGGGGACTTCAGACTACTAATCCCAACCTTTAACAGAGAATCTGATAAAGGCAGTTAAAGAATGAATCACGCTGCAATGAATGAAAACAATCTTCAATTCTACGTCTGTCTGGTAAATCTGTCAGAGATACTGCCCCTAATACACTGAAGTACAGCCTGACTTGGTATTAAATGGGGCTGGCTACTGGCCACAGTAGAAGCTTAAATTCTTCTTTCGTGTATAAACGAACAGCTGAGCTCAGCTCCATGAAGATTTTTGCCAGAGAACTGTCTGTGGCCTCAGGTGAGACAGAAAAGTGCACGTTTGGAGAGAAAACAACTAGGGCTGCCAGCAGGGGTACGTTCATGCAGACTGCGTGCCATTGTACGACGTGATGTAGATTGCAAACTGAAATGGCTTAAATAATTCAGTAAAACTGGTCATTTCCCTAGCATTGTAATTGTTTTGTGTGTATCGAAGTTAAAAGACAGATTTTTACCTTTTTATTACTTTGTCTTTCTCTAAAAGCTAAATTAATCTTTGTGTACTGTCTGCTCAATGAGGACACTTTTTGCCCAGTTAAACCCTGTGCGTTATTAACGAGTAGTATCATTTGAATCTTTTACTATAATTTGTATTTTAAAAAAAATGCTAATTACAATTTTCTCGACCCAGTTTGAAAAGTGTAGTAACAAACCACATAGGCTGAAGCAGTAACTCTGAGGGGTCTGTGTCGCTCATTTTCGTCTCTGTAGGTCACAGACAGCTCATGTGCAGGGGCTGCAGCAGTCGCATTGCCAAGCCCCTGGAGCATCCCTCATCTCTGCCATGGTATTGGCCACTTTGCTGCAGATAAAGTAACAGCTGGAATGCCTAAATGCAGCTGATCCTCCGAGGAGGAGGATGATTCGTCTCTTGCCATGAAGAATCATTACATAGTATTGCTATCTGTTATCACAAATAGCAATATTTCTTTTATAGAGGTGAACTCCTGAGTTTGAAAGTACAGAAGTCCCGGTTACCTCCACAGCTTTTGTTTGGCCAAAGGCACATTTCCACAATAGCACTTAACATGACTTTTTTCCCCCAAAGATCACAGCTCTGTGAATTGACATAATCTTTTAAAGCAAGTATTAAAAATCTGGAAAAAATTGAATATTAAAAAAAATATTCAAAGCGGGAGGAATGAAGACATTCTAGTAAATTGGGCAGCCAACTATTACCTTCATGTCAACGCTGCACAGTAACTGCTGAGACTCATGTGGCACTTCGGTGTGTTTTGTTGAAGGAGGAAGTGCCACCCTGAAGAGGAGTGTAACCCTCACATACTGGTCAGGCCATACCAGAAAAAAAAAGTCCAAGAGAAAACAAAAATGTGCTTGAACAGCAAAAGGGAGAGACACAGCTTCATTAGGAGCAAACATGGGTGTGCTTGCCAAAGAAAAGCCAGTTCAAGGGAAAAAACTAAAACACAAGGCGAAAGTAATAGTTCCCGCAGGGAAAAGATCCCGGGGCTGCTGAGAAAATGCTCAGGCAATCACAGAAATGAGAAGGTTCAGCTGGTTGTGCATGCAACACTAGTGTTTCACTGAGAACTGAATTTCTTCTGTAAAGTGCTTGGGTTATTTTCACACCCCAACAGCAGGGTGTACATGGAGACACTCACCTGAAGGGAAAATAAAAAGCTAGTCTCAAAGCAGCTTCCGTTAAAATCCCACAGACCTTTTTTGCCAAATTTCGATTTACTGTGGTTTAGGTAAGGTTTTAAATGCTGAATCATCTTACAGGGTTGATTTGGGGTTTATTTGGTTTGGTTTTTAGTATTAATTCAGCATAAGCAGGTCTGGTGAAGGACTGTTGTATGGAATAATTCACAAGGATAGTTACAGCCCAAGAAAACCCCCAGACACACCAGGCAGACGTGTGAGTCCGGCTTTGCTTCTGGAGCACCAGGGGACAGGGCGGTGACAAAGAGAGCCTCAGTTACCCCCCCTCACTCAAGTCATCCTTGTGCTGACAGTTCAGAGGTTAAAAAGCAGAGGATGTTGTGATGCCTCTTCGACAAAATAGATGTTTTGCAGGAGGAATATGAAGGGTCTTTCCAGTTCTTTTAGGTTGCGGGAGTAATAAGCTATAGTATTTTCAGGCATATCACGTCATAAATATGAGTAATTACAATTATGATGCACTTAAAATTGATGTAGCTTCAGTTGCTTCAACAGTTGCTTCAACTCCAGAAGCCAGCAAGGTCAGCTGGGTTTCACACAGGCACAAGCTGGAGTACAGACGTACTCCTGCCATCTGGTTCTTATTTGTCATAGAAAAACATAACTTCAGAACTTCTGTTAGTCTTCAGAAATGCTCTAAAAGCCACCAGCTACACTAATATAAATGTATTTTACAGAAGATGAGACTAGAATTTGACAGGTCATTGATCCTTTGAACCACCTTTCAGATCCGTGTCAGAACCAGCAGAAGGAAGCACCGGTGACTGAACCGTGGGCACAGCGCGTTCCTGTCACCGCGGCCCCGCAGCAGCCCCCGCCACGCAGGTGAATCCCTGTCCCAACCCTTCAGCCAACCCAACTATTTTTTTTTTTCATTTTCTCCACAATCTTTTATGTAGTTGTGGTTTTTCTCAACATGTTGTCAGGGAAACCCTACATTCTTGTAGCTCAGTATCCAGCTCTTCATTGCTACAGACACAAACAATTTAGGATTTAGAACGCATTGATACACTTCCCTTCCCGCTACGAAGGGATGCTCTCAATACCATGGGCTGGGTAGAGTTGAACAAAGACCTTGTTTTGAAGATTCGGTTCTTCCAAAATGCCTGTGGGAAATTTGCCAATTAACTCTTCTATTTATTAATTTCATTACATTATTGTACATATCAATATTCAGTATCATATCAATACATATCAATTGTGCTGTCCACTGTCCACTGGAAGACAGCCCTGTAACCTTACTGGTGTCTTATTCACCTCTATCCCAAATCCTCTCATCTTACTGTCCTTCAACAATGTCGAGTTCCTTGGACAAAAATATTTCTGGCTTGTGTGAGAGCAGCTAGTTAAACTTGGAGTGGTAATAATTAAGTTAAAGTTGTACACTCCTCGTATCCCTTTCTGTGTCATAATCTTACCTAATATTTACACAGCTTTTCACTGGGAAAAGAGGTACTATATGTATGGATAGTATGTGTGTGTGTGCATATACAGGGAATTTCTGTTGCACTCCAGGGAACAACTGCTCTTGGACAGCTGGGTGTGGGACAGCAGCGTCCCCTCTGCCCATGGCCACCTCTCTGGAGGACACTCGATGGAACACACAGGACGTCTCATGCTACAGGGTGACTGCAACAGAGATGGTCGTGTGGAGAGAGTTCCTGCCGCTTCGTGACAGTGACGTGTCTCATCGCACTGGACGTGAGTTTCAGCGGTGTCTCAGGGTAAAAGGCGTTTCTGTAGCTCTCCCCTCTGGGTTTCACGGAGCTGTGCTTTTATCTGTTGTCAAGGAAACACCAGGGTTTTTTCCCCCTTGCTCATTAATGTCTGCATTTTTGTTTCCATAGCTACAAAGGAACCTTAGTGTTTTAAAATAGCAGTAATTGGATTACCATGACTTTCTGTAATTTATTGACACCATTAATGGCTCTGATTTTCAAAACCAGACACCAAAACTGCATCAGCAGTTTTTCAGCTATTAACATTCGTTATCTCCTTGTCCTGAAATGCCAGGTACAGGGTAAAAAGTGTCTTCAGCCCCCAGGCCCTGGCTGCACCCAGGCTCAGACTGCACGGGGAATCTCACCTAAGTCACCGAGTCCTCAGCGAGAACAGGCAATCTGTTGTGTTTAAATGTGGAGTTCTGTCCATGCTAATAACTTACATGCGGAACTGTGGAGATTTAGCCTGTTTGTTCTTCTGTTACAAGTTGCTAAAGATTCCTTAAATAACCACACTGAAATGTGACTGTTAACTTTTAACTGGCAGCTTCCCTCACCATGTCTGTACTGAATTTGGCACAGGCTGAATTTCCAAACACCTGCCCCAAAATGCCTTCACCTTGGCACAAAATATGAGCTGAAATTACTGAAAATAGTCTGGGTTTTAGCTGTATTAGTTTTAATTTCTGATGGCCAGCTGCAAAGGTTCTGTTGTGAGTTTGCTGGGTGTTAACCCCACCTTCTAACACATCACTGATCCTTTGTGAATTTGACCCCAGAAGAATGATCTGGAAGGGTTTTTCCAGCCAAATAGCTGGCGTGCTGGATACAGGGACGTGGGAAAGCACAAAGAGGTGAGAGCAGGAGCGTTGCTGAGAACTGGTATCACTTAGCAGGAGAATAACTCGCTTCTGAAGACAAAACCTGAAACTCCCAGGCAGGCTGATGTGTGTGTCTGTCTGTCTGTGTCTGTGCACGCTGCTCCTGCCACGCCAAAATTGTTACCGTGCCGCCTCCAACACTTCCGATTTACTTGTTACAGGTGACTTGCCTATTTGAAGTGGCTGCAAAGCCCCATAAATGCATATTCTGTACCCATGCCCTTTCTTTCTGGTCTCTCTGGCCAAGCAGCAGCTGAATTCACCCCACGGACTTCCTGCCCCTGGTGTCACCACCACCTGGGGCTTCTGCACTCTCTGCTGAGCCCCACTCCCACAGTCTAACTTGATTACAATTAACCAACAGTTTAAGAAGTTGTACGAGGAGGACAGGCAGAATGACTAGATAACCACCTGTTGCTTCAGAAGAACAAGCCAAAGAGAGTCACCAGCGTAACCAGTTTACAGTGTGGGGATAAGAATAAGGTGACAACAAGTGGCTGGACATAGATAAGTATAAGCAAGGAACCCTTTTAATCTAAACCATGAGTTCCCCCTTTTCATGCTGGATTTCTGTGCATCCTTGAGGCTCAGACATTCCATTACCATAGAAACGGGATCCTGTGCCATCGTGGACCTTACTGTAGATGGGTGCTGTTATGGAAACAGTCGTCTTAACAGCTGGCCGCACGTTATGTATTTCAGTTACTGTGTTTGTAGAGAGCCATTACTAAGCTACCCTTTCAGGATTCATTTTAATCAAAACTAAGTTTCTTAAGTATTTAGCAATTTAATAAACACCTCAAGGCTGCTCAAAATTAAAAATACAGCATTAGAACAATATGTGTATTAAAATTAGTGTCCTTTCAGTAATTACCTGCCTTTCCAAATCTCTAGTGTCTGCAGAGGTTTGGGGGAAAAAGCTGATCTGTCCACCCCAAAATTCATCAGTAAAACTGCTTCAGGAAAGGAAATTTGTAAGCCGTGTGTTCTGTGCGAGGGCTCCTCTGCACACACATCCTGTGTGCATGCGTGCACGGAAAGGAAAGAAGAAACATCAAAGTTCAATGAGAAAATGTGGCTTAGCTGGCTGAACTGAGAGCTGTGAATTCTAAATTCTAATGCCAGATGAACCATTCTTTTGTCTTGGAAAAGCCATCGAAGACAGATTTTGAAAAAGAGAAATGTGAGGTGGAAGCTCAGCTCCCACTGACCCTTTCCTGGGAGCCGAGTCCAGAGCTGATTCTAGAGCCCTGAGAGAATCTCTGCGACATTTCCATATTCGTAACAGCTGAGGTACTACTCCTTACTTGCGCACTACAGTTCCAGACAGCGTAAATGGGCTTAAATCCAGGGTCTACCTGTTCTCTGGCCCGCAAAACTAAACAGAAACGATTTAATGGCTCGCCTTGACCATAGCTCTCTGTCAGCCTCCGACAGGTGCAAGCTAGGGGGATCTCAGGACTGTTTGGTTTATAATTGATCTGATAATTGTCTCTGTGCTGTTGTGGGTGTCAGCACTGATGTTCAAGTAGCCACTTCCATGCAGAAGTTTGTCTATGAAGAATTCTCAACTTTTATTTCCAGGTTGCGGTTTCTTTAACCCATGTCAGACGACAGCTGATCGAGTACCAGATTTCTGAAAGAAAGAGCTTTATATAGATTTTGGATCCAGGAGTTTGAAGACCATGGGTGAATATAAATCTCTGTGATTTAACACATATGTCATGACCACAACCTGTCAGGGCTGGTTCCTCAAGGTTTTACGAGAGAAAGTTGCATTCAACAAATGTTTGACAGTGTGGTGTGTTTTTGTAAGAGATGATGTCATCTTTAGAATTAACCAAGGATCAGATGTAGGGGAGACCTACATGAGTATTTCCAAACAACACAAGATTATCAGCAATTTCAAAGTACTTTAAATATGTGGTTTTGTCTTTAATTGTGCTGTTACTGTGCTTGCTCATGAGTTGTGGGTGATAACATGTGATTATCATCTGCCTACTTGATCACATGCACATTTGTGATGCTTGCAAGAAAAAACATGATCTGGCTGGTAGCTGTCACATCCCGCAGAGCTGAGGAGACTGTTTCCCAGACAACAGAACGGTCCTGTTGCATCCCTGAACCCTGCTCCGTTGTGCATCTGCCCTTCAGTGCAACGCCCGCCGTGGCTGCTGCCCCCACTGGGACACGGGAAGGTGGAGCTGTTTGTGGAACCATAAATGAGCTCCCCAAACCGTGGGAGCCAAGGAAATTGTACAAGAAATGAAAAAAAAGAGTCAAAATTAATGGTTCTAGTGAGTCACACAGCACATACCTTGTTACAAATTTTGAGTCAGTGTTTAAATTGAAAAGAAGTCACTCGCTGGCCAAAAGCCGTTGAAGGGCCACGTGCTACCTGTTTGGGACCCCACTGCAAAACGTGACACGGCGTGTCCTGTCACCGCGGCCTCCGAGTGTGTAGAACAGAGCCCCACGGAGGGCAGGTGGGAGACCTGACCTCGGGAGCAGCCCGTTGGCTGCTGCTGGGGCAGGGAGGTGACCACCTGGGTCTCATCCTACATTTATTGTTTACATTCTGTACGCTGGCAGCTGGCAAGGAAAATAATTATTTGCATTCAGATGAGAGGGTGTTGGCGCCCCGTTAGCGCAGTGTCGGATGGGGTGAGTTCATTAAGTGTAATTTTTACCCCTTCTAGGTGTGGTGACGCAGCGCAGGCTTGATAAGGAGGGTATTTGGCCAGTTTTGCACTTGAGGCAACAGCGCTCTGAGGTTGTGCAGCTTTAAGCCTCTTGGGACGTTTTATGGCAGAAGAATAATAAAATAAAAGGAATCTGAAGATCAAATATTTGTTCCAGTGCTAGTGCCAGAGCATTCTATTAAATGCACATTTTTAAGGTACCCCAGCTTAAACTAAATGTTCTGAAGCAAATGTAATGACAGGGTTTGAATTTTTTTTCTTTTTTTGGGGGGGTGGCAGTGGGGGGGCACAGGGGGAGGATGTTGGTGGGGTTTGGGGTTTTGTTTCAAGGTGTGGGGGTTATTTGGGGAAGGAAGAGACATTAAATGCTAAAAACTCAATCTCTCCTTGGTGCTTTTAGGCTCAGTCAGCTACAAAGG